>WYDI02030025.1:14718-25211 GCA_009867235.2 Psittacus erithacus
GTGTCCTGTCTCTGCTTCCTCCCGGCTTCCCCTCCTCCCTGGCAGAGCATGAGGCTCAGAAAGTCCTTGGTCAAACTGAACAGTCTAACCAGTAGCTAGAAACATCGGTGTTATCAGCACTGTTCCCAGACCGAAAGTCAAAAACACAGCACTGCACCAAGTACCAAGGAGAAAAAATGACTGCTACTGCTGAACTCAGGACAAATGTGAAATACCAACACCACCTTCTCTAAAATAACATCACTGAGAGCAGAAGCTCCTTGTCTTCTCTGAGGCAAATAGCACAGTCAGATGAAACAGATGTGTAACTTCTCCAAATGCAAGCAACCTGAATTCCTCCTGGTAGCAAGATCTGATCAGTAGTTGGATCTCTGCAGTCCCTAGGGAATAAACATGAATTCCTGTAAGCCTACCTTTTGCTTTTTGCTTGTTCCAGACTCTCCTTTGAGAATGCTGGGGTCCATAGCTTCCATGTCCTTTACGACCATGCCGAACAGTTTGTCGTTAAAGCTGAACACAAGCTGTGGAAAGAAAAAACAAAAGTGGACTTTCATTCATTCAACAGCTAAAAAGGATTTTGACAAGAGAAAAAAAAAAGTAAAGGATTTTTGAAGAGAAACAAGCCTGAAGACTAAGTTTACCACCCAACAAATTCCATGTAGATTTTACCCTGTAAAGCTCTGGTGTACTGAACATGTGCTATTCATGTCCAATACTTAACAGTAACAGATCAAAAGTAGCAGAAGAACAAGTCAATATGAAAAACTCAAAAATTCTCTTTCCAAGAAAAGCTTCTCTTTCCCTCCCTTTTCTCCCCAGCTAAATATTCTGTATCATCTCTTGACATTTCCCTCTTTAGATATTGGGGCCAGGCAAGGAGAATAATTTAGCTCAAGCCTTTTGACCTTTCACATTTCAGTTTGACAAGGATCAAACTCAAAATCAGTGCTAGATTAAGGAGACAGAATGAATACTAGAGAAGCAGGCTGTGCACAATTCCTTCCTCCAAGATTACACTTCCAAATGACTTAAGGCCCTGTGAGTTGTAAACTACTATGAGAGGCAGACCTCGACCCACCCTGAGAATATGGCAAACCAGAGGCTATCACAGATGTTCGCAGCAGCAGAAGCCCATCTGCTGCAGAGCTGAGAAGGCTCAACTACACGGACATCAGCTTTCAGAAGTCCCCAAAATCTGCATTTTACTACTGAAGTCCCTAGAGTAGCAATAAATGTTATAATAAAATACACTGCACTTGAAAGGTGCTACTGATACTTAAAACTGGTGTTCATTTTGCTCTTACACAGAAGAGAGACAACAGTTACTTCTCAGAAGATTCCAGGAGCTGCCAAGATTATATACAACCAGGCCACATCAGAGAGAATGCAGTTGGCTCAAGCCCTGGGAATCTTCCTCACTAAGACAGATTCCTTTAGATGAGGAAAGCGCAGATTTTAAACTGCTCCGCTCATGCTCTCAGTGAAAGCCATGCTGGTTCAACTTCCCACAAAGAAACCATTCCCACAACAAACTATCTCTGCCTATGAGCTGTCCTCTGCAGCACAGAGATGGTACTCAGGCACTCTTCAGCATCTTCCATCACTGTAGCACAAAAGCATGCGCATGTTACTGAAGACCATGTTAGACTTCAAAAGCAAAGGCAACCCCCTACCTGCTGGCCTACAGAGAAGGCCTGGCTGTTGAACTGCTGGATGAACTCAGCAGCCATCTTGTCTGTGTCGTAGGGGTTGGAGTCAATGTTCTTCTTCTGCAGAAAATCAATCTCAATGGTCATTGTGCCAATACACTGCTTAGTCTTGTCAAAAGTGTATAAGGAAACTGTTAGAGAAAGAAGAAACAGCACATTTCAGAACAGGACAGTCCTCCCACGATACATTAAATATACTCTAAGTTGGGCAGTACACATTCTTCCACTCAGAATGAGCACTTAATAAAACTGAATATATTATTTCTGACCCTTATTCCTCTTATACTCATTTTCTATTATTAGATCAAAAATACAGCAACATATCTCCATTGAAAATCCCTGCATTTCTTTATAAACTTTAAGTCTCCTTTAAAACAGCTCAAACACCACACAAGCTTTGGGGGATGAGGACAACGAAAGCCAATTCACACATGCAGTAGTACCACAGTATCTACAGTATCCACATCTAAGCTGTATGCACATGTCTTCGGAAAGCTTAAAAGAAAGTGTTAAAAGTAGGCTTGTCAAAAAAATCAATGACAAGAGGTCATAACTGGCTTTCTGTAGCAACACACTGACCAGCTCTTCTCCAGGTGAGTGCAGTAATACAATCTATTAGGCTTCCACAGCCCAGAACAAAGCATCAGTTACCCCTCATCTCTGACACAGAGGAAACAGCCCCTAGTCCAGAGGTGAACTTGGGCCTATCCTAACGTGCCCCAGGTTTCCTTCAGTAATGCAGAATCAACTGAACAGCCCCTGAAAGGGTTTCTGCAAAGTGGCATGGAAGACATTGCCAACTGCACCTAATCCACATAGGTGACCTGTCACATCAGTAGAAAACAAGAGACCACTTAGGGCTGTTGCTGCAGCAAAGGACAGACAGGGATGCTTCTCCAGAAGGTTAAGGCACATTATAGGAGATTTGCTTTGAATTTGAAAGATTCAAAAAACTCAGATTCAAAAATCATGGCAAATCATGGCAACGTGACATCTGATGCAGAAGTCACATCTAAGTTTAAGCAGTATGAAGTGAATAATGGAAATTAGTATTTCCTATCAAGCCTCTTGGCAGTAAAATGGTTCCAGAATAAACCTGCAGATGCCTGGGAGGATGTGATGTCAAAAAAAGCATCCACCATGCTATGATACATGCTTCATTCAAAGTAAGAGAACAGGGAGAGCCTGTCTCTTGCTTAAATCTGGTCACATCACAGAACTGAGGTGTCAACTGAATACGAGTAGTCTTGACATCAAAGACTGAATGCTGGGAGTGTCTGGTACAGAGCAGAGCAGTGATGCACCACTGGGGATGCAGAACAGAAAGCAACAGACAGCACTAGCCTCAAAAAACCTGTAACATCCCAGAAACAGAAAGGCATGCTGAGGAGATACCAGTGACCTCCCAGTGTGGAGAATGCAGCTGAAGCAGTCAGCACCCTGCTCCAGATGTGCATCTCTAGCTGCAACATGGGACCTGATGAAGCTGAACGACTCCCAGGGAAAGACAGTAACATCCGCTCCAGGCACTCAACCTTTCCACAAAGACAAACTAACAATATCCACTCACCTGGGAAACCTTTACCATATTATTAGAGGCCCAAGGGGACTCAGCTTCACTGTGCCACTAAGCACTGGACTCCATTTAAAACTGACATTTAAAACATAGTTTTCACATTATCAAGGGAACGAGACAAAGAAAGAGCCCTGGTAAATCACTATTTTTATGAATACTTCTCCCTAGCTGTAGAAGAGCTTTACAAATCCTTTACACTCAGCAGGGAGTCATATGACATTTAGTCACTGCATAAAATTACTGCATTATTTTTCTGAATACCTGTTCTCACATAGCTGGTAAGTTTATAGCAAGATCTGGTATGAGTACAATCACTAAAACGCTCTTAGTATTCAGCACCATTAGCTGAATACTAGTGTTTCCTTCCCAAATAACTTCACTACTAGACAGCACTTATCTGTAAGGCAGCTGGCATGTTACTGACCAGTGAACGAATAGGGGTGAGAAACAAATAAATGTATGAGTCTCCTCCCTTCGTTATAAGTTATTCCTCAGTATAAAAAACAAAGCCAAATCAGCTAGCAAAAAGAACTGGCTTCCAAGCAAGATCTGTGAGGCCTCTACTTGCGTAGAGGGGCAAACAGAGCCACTGTAGACAGACATCAGACTTAACATTCAAAATCCATGCCCATGGGCTAGCTGAACCCAAAGGAGCTGGGAAAACAGCCAAGGAGTGATACTCCCCTACTAGCAAATGTCTGACAAAAACAGTCAAAATAGCCCTCCAGGTCTGGAAAACATGGAGAGGCAAAAAGCCAGCAGACACAAGAGCAACTCCCTTTCACTAACAAAGGCCTCATATTACCTGAAGAAGGGCTGAAGGTCTGAGATGTTTCGCTTCAGTATGGAAACTGAGAATTCAGCTTTTATAAAAGTAGGCCATCGTCATGCTGCTGACTGACTTACCATCTATCTCTTGCCCGATGGCGAGTCCAGCCCACTTTCTCTGTCAAAACAAGACAACAACTTCACAAATCCAGACATTTGGCAGAACAAATACCCCCTCATAGACAGCAGCCTTACTCAGAAAAGCAGCTCCTCCATGAGAACCTTAAGAAGCAGCAAAAAAGGGCAGAATGGGATCTTAAAAACAACCCCCAGTTTAAGAGAGAAGTCAAAAACATGGAATCATTTCTATTAATAATTCTGTTTTCTGACCTTAGGAATTTATTCAGTTCAGCCTTCTTCATATTACTGGTCACCCCTTGTCTCAAAGGCAGAAGATAACATCCTGGATAGGCTTTTGTCATTCTGCCCATTTCCTACCAAAGCTCAGGTGCTGATCACACAATAGGTAGTGCAAGAGGCAAGAAAGGCTGTTACACGCTCCAAGATCATTTTAAAAGCTTAACTGTATATATTAGTTGCAGGAAATGGTTGTAATGTGCTTTACGGAACAGTATTACCTAAAACAACACTTGTTCAGAGAACTAGTAAGAATGAAACTGTTCAAATCCTCTAAGTCCCTTCAAATTCCTTGTAAAAGATTTGTGCAGCACAGAACTGCATGTCAGGAGCGAAATGGTTCAATAATTATGTGATGCAAAAACCTACAAGCTTTACTGCGCCAGCAGTTCTGGCTTGATAATTGTAAAATGTGCAGCTCTTCATCTTTTGGGCTCTGCAGTATACAAACTTTTTCACAGCTTTTGGTTTTTAACCCTAGGAATTTATAGAGTAAAGGTGGTCAAGAACTTTACGTGCATAATGAATGCACAACAAACAGACTTTTGGAGATCTCAGAGCCTGTGTCTACTACATAATCACCCATGAATACATAAGGTAAGCGCACGTTTTGTGTAACACTGGTTCCAAGGCTCCAGGAAATACTGGAAATTAAAGCCCAGCATCAGGAATACTCAAATAAAACATTCTTCCACCAGTAGCTGTAACACAACCATAGTCACTTTTTAGAGGTAACCAACCTACCTCATTCCTTAGCAGAGGAGCTCTCCTGGTTCTACAACAACATCTGGAATCTACAAAAATCAATCCTAGACCATGAGTGCATCTACTTTAACCCTGCGATATAAATATCTTCTACTGGTATCTGCTTTTCAGTTTGGGCATCACAAATCATAGCTAGACATATGGTCAACATAACATCCTCTTCACCCACTCATCCGGACACATCTGAGTTTGAACAACATGTCAGAAAACAGAAAGTCCTTTTGGGGCATATGCCAAGACATATGTTGAGGAAAAGAAGTCTTGTGTTTGCAGCATGGACTCAGCTTCTAGATCAGCTACTAGCTAAGTTAGTCACTGCTAAGAAAGTACTAAATCAGTGACCATCATTGCTGTACTTCCGTGTTATGCAACTCACTGTGTGAGCCAGTTACAAGATACAAGATTCCTTTTTCTATTTAGAAGCGGATAGTATTGATTATTTACTCTAACCATCATTTAACATGTGATAACTTGATTTAATTAAGAAAGGAGACAAGTTAAATCTATTTTACACATTTCATTGCACTTCTCAGCTGAAAATACTAACAATGACTGAATACAGTCAAAAAACTTCCAGAAGATCTTTAAAGGAGCAACACCACAAAAGAAATCCCTTAAAGTCAGGGGAAACCAGAACAATAAAAATTCACAAGGAATAGCAGATATTGCTCAGGCTTTTCTTTTGGAAATAGTTTGTTTCTGGTGGGTTTTTAAAAGGTTAAATTACACCTTTTCCAGTATCTTTAGCCCACTATGCGCTGAAAGTAGATCAATGTAATACAAGCAAGTTTTCTTCAGTTATAGTAATAGTCTTCTTGAACTTCTGTTGTCAGAAATCAAATTTGCAGCACACATTTAGGCAGATATCTCCCTCCAATTACAAGTTATCTTCAATCCTAATCTCAAAAGAGATCTATTCTATAGCAAAGTGGTAAGCCAAACTATACAGTACCTGGGGCAAGCTGAATGCGATGCTGCCGGGAACAACTGAGGGGTGGGTTCTCAGTGTGAAAATGTATTTGTGGCTGGGAGAAGTCTTCACAACAACATGTCTAAAAGAGAGAACAGTATTTTACTTCACCATATTGGAAGTATATTATATATACACCACATGTATATATACCTTCCAACCCAAACTATTCTATGGTTCTATAGAGCCAGGAAGACTTTGCATTCACTGAGTCCTTTTGAGAACTCAGAAGAAACCAGCCAGCTTATTTCTGGTCCTATAAAGGAGAAAACAAAAGCTTTAGACCTGTACCATGATGTGGGTCTACACAGCAGTCTTTCACAGGAGTCCATCACCTTCAATGATATAACATGATCTCTAAGCCCAACTGCAAGACATGGTACTAATAACTACTATTCCTATTCCCCCCCCCACCAGTAGCCCTTTACTTCAGGAACTGTCCCATACAAATGTGAGAGAATCAAGCTACAAACACAAAGATTGCTGTATCTAAAAATCAACACTGGTTTCACATCTCAAGCATCTAACACCAAAGTATCACTATCAGATCGCTCAGTAGTCTGGAATGAAACACCTATGTGTTAAATCGACAGATCTCCACGCACAGGCGGAGGCAGCCAGGGATTTCATGGTGCCTTGGCAGAGCTGTGATGTGCAGATAAACTGCCTTGGAAAGGTGAGAAATACATTCTTGCAGGCCAAACTCTTCCAGAAATAGCAGCAAAACAGTATCACAAACACTTGTATTAGTGTTGCTTTCTGGACTAACTACAAGCAAAATGGTTTTGTGGCTGCCCCACCACCGGCAGTGCTCAAGGCCAGGCTGGACACAGGGGCTTGGAGCAAGCTGCTCTAGTGGAAGGTATCCCTGCTCGTGGCAGGGGCTGGAACTGGATAAGCTTTAAGGTCCCTTCCAATCCAAATCATTCTAGGATTCTATGAACATTTTACCCCAGTACAAGCAGTACCCCCAGCTGTGATTTCAACAATAAACAGATGCAAAGACTATTCAAGGATCTTCATATATTGTTTAGAAGTTTGACTGTAGTAAAAACGGAAGGAATTTCTGTACAAAAAGTAAGATCACATGGCTGCTGAGGCTGTTCCTCCTGTTTGACAGCGACCAACAGATCTTGAACTGAGACAGTATCTGAAGACCAGGAATGCTGTTATAAAAACAGAACAATACAAACAGCAGCAGATAGAGCAGCAGCCATTGCATGTGTCTGTCTCTCACCCTCAGAATCTAAGCTGTCAGA
Organism: Psittacus erithacus; assembly: GCA_009867235.2. Classification (NCBI taxonomy): domain Eukaryota; kingdom Metazoa; phylum Chordata; class Aves; order Psittaciformes; family Psittacidae; genus Psittacus; species Psittacus erithacus. The sequence continues at coordinate 22,183 of WYDI02030025.1, forward strand.
AAAAAAAGATACTCAAAAGCTGCTTATAGTTATCCTCAGACTATGCCTGATAGCTCCTAGCACCCAATAGGCAGACTTCTTTTTGGCATAAGAAAGCTAACCAAAAGGAAGATGGGATTTGTGTGCACTGGTAGCAAGGCTGATGGTTGAATCAGGTTTCACCTCATCTTCACATCTGCCTGCATTTTGACTACCCATAGGATACATAAAGCCACCAACTCATGCGGCGTTCTCCTCTTATCCATAGTCAGAAACTAAAGGCCAGATGAACTATGCCAACAAGCAAGGCCCACACTCCTGGCCATCCCCCCTCGTTGGCAGTGAATACATTACATGCACATATGCTCCATACATCCCCATTTGCATATGCACAGCAAACCCAGCACCATCCAAAAGCAGATCACTGGCTACATCGTGTGTGCATAACAGCTTCAGCCACATGGTGGGAAGGAACATACGGCTCTTTGAGACTAGAGGAAATGCGTGGCCTGGATAGCTAAAACCACTAGACAACACCAGCTTTAGCCCAAACAGGCAGGGAAGCTTGCAAACCTTGCCAGGAACTGCTAGCTCTTAATGGCATGGCAGGATAAGAAAGCATTTTAAACACATCAGAGCGATACATACATACTCTAGGAGGTGGACTGGTAATTCTTCACTGGTTCTGGCCCTAAACCACCTGTTAGATGCCTAAAACCCGAGCTGCAGGGATGGGCACCCTTCCTTCTCCATCTCCTCCTGCCCTAGGCATAAATCCAGAAACCTGTTATAAGTGGTATGGCTCCCTGCAAATCTTACAGAGGCAGAGCAAGACCTTTACTGGTGCTTCATGGTGATCGGGGAAGTACTGGGGACTGGGAGAAAGCAAGTGTCGCTCCTATCTTCAAGGAGGATGCAAGCCTAGGAAGGTCGTGGAACTACTCCTGTAAGCCAAACATATTAAAGAACAAGAAAGGGACTGGGAGTAGCCAGCATGGATTTATGAAGGAAAAACAGGCCTGACCAGTACAATAGCTTTCTAGGATGAAATGGTGAGCTTTAAGGATGAAGGGAGAGCTGTGGGTATTGTTTACCTCAATGTTCGCAATGCTTTTTACAATCTTTACAGACAAGCTGATGAAATACAACTGGGTAAGTGGGCAGTGTGGTGGTTTCAAAACCACCTGAACCACTGCACTCAGAGGGTTGTAATTAGCAGCACCAAGAGCAGCTACAGGCATCCACAGGAGCCACAACTACTTAAACTCCCCATTAACAACCAGGATGGTGGGACAGAGTGCAGATAACACACCTGCTGATTGTGCTTCCATGCAGAGGGACTTTGACAGGGTGGAGACATGGGCTGACACAAATCCTATTCAAGTTCAACGCTGGAAAATGCTGTCCTCCCCCTGGGGAGCAGTAATCCTGTGCCCCACAGTACAGGCTAGGGGGCACCTGGCTGGGAAGTGGCTTTGCAGACAAAGACTTGGAATCCTGATGGACAAGTTGAACATGAGCCAGCAACACACCCTTGCAGCAAAGATGGCCAACATCATCTCTGGCTGCATTAAGAAGAGCACTGCCACCAGGGCAGGGAAGATGATCCTTTTCCAGCTGAATGTTGCTCCAATGACTGTTTCATTCTCAACTGAGTAGTAGATGAAATAGAGAAGCTGTCCAGGAAGCCAGGACTGGAATCAGGAGATTTTCAGCACAGTGTTCAACACACAGGCACCTGGAAAGCAATGTATTACACTGCAGAGTATTGGTAAGCATGTCGTAGGCAAAATACAAGTTCCAGCTATGCTACTAGAACACCTCACCAAGAAATAACACCTGATGACAAATAACAACCTATTAGAAGTAGCTCATCAGACAGAATAAATGACCCAGGATTAAAACTTCTTAAGACTGGGATGGATCCTGAGCAGTGCACTGAGTTTGGCTCAAAACACAACAGTGAGTTTAATGTGTATAGATTCAGCATCTCTGTAGGAAGAAACAAACTCCACCACTGCTCGGTTTCACTTCAAAAAAGAAAAATGCAAGAAAATGAGGACACTTGGTAAAAATACTGCTGGGTGGGGTAGCCACAAAGATTTGATATAAATTTATCAAACTATACTGGAGCATACTATTCACTGAAACCATTTCCAGTGAACCAGAAAGACAGCAGAGCCTGACAGCAGGCAAAGAGATGCCAGGAAAGAAAAAAGGAAAAGAAATAAAGCAAAAATAAATCAGGTTTCTAAAAAAACCCTCTACCCAAGTGAGAAGATCTGGTCAAATCCTGACAGGTTGAGAAAACTCTGCGAAAGGCACAGGAACAATCATGGTTCTTCCCCAAGCAGCAGGAGCCTTTTCCAACAGGCCTTAAGCAACCTAAGTATTAAGAATGTTCAAAATAAGGCAACAGCAGGAAAAAGTGAATGCATTTTCCTACACTGATGTTCACCAGGAAGAAGCGTGGAGAGCCCGGAGAGCAGGGAAATTTCAACCTCAGGAACTGCCTCTGCTTCAAAACAAACGAAAGGAACAGTGAGTCACCAGGGCCACGTACCTCCCAATAGCTTGAAGAGATGAAACAACTGCTCTAATTCATGTGTAAAGCCTTGCCTGAAATTATTAGAACCAATCACATGGCTGTGATGCCAGTTCTTAAGGAGCACTCCAGACCAGACCCAGGAAACTGCTGGTAAGTTTGCTGAGCAAGCCAACAGAAACTGTACTAGATAAAATGACCCTGTGCATCCATTAAGTTTTGTATTAGTAAAGAAAGAGTATAGCTTCTGTAAGGGAGATGACAACTTACATATCTACGCAAAGATGCCAGGAAGCAGTTGAATAATAATGGTGGGTATTTCTCTCATACATGTTTGGAAACCCATGTTAATTATTCAGCAAGGCTCCTCAGGGCTCTAAACTGGCATGAATTAAGAGGGGTGGTCTTCCCATGTAAAAGGCAGGCATAACAGGTAAGAATAACTAGCCAGCTCTCAACATTAACAGTACTGTCATTGAGATAACATGCCCTTGCCTTCCTTCAC
>WYDI02030026.1:0-15243 GCA_009867235.2 Psittacus erithacus
CGGACTCCTCTTGACCGGCAGGCCTTTGGCAGGCCATGGCTGCTCACACCTGCTTTGGAACTGGCTGGAACTGTCTCCGGCTGACTCAAGTAGAACCTGACCTGCTCTCACGCGGGTCCCAGCATATTCCTTTCCGAGCGCGGCAAGTGTAGGTCACTCCTTGAGCGTGCGGGGATCCCACCAGCACTGCAGCTCTGCGCTTCCTCAGCCACCTAAAGGCTCTTCCAATCTCACCACATCCCAACTCCAAAAGGGAAAACGTCCAGTGGCTGCTCCCACACGGACGGTGCCAGGACAGAAACGGGATGCTGGCTCTCTCCTTCCCTTGGAACACCTTTCACAGCCCCACTGACACTGGGGCTCTGTGCTTTCTTGCATGATTTAAGCCCGTGACGTTCTAAGGTATGGGATGTCTCTTTGGCTAGTTCAGGTCAGCTCTCCTGGCTATATTCCCTGCCACCTTTTTGTGCACCTCCTCATTGGAAGAGCCTTGGAAACTGCAGCAGCCTTGATTTACAGCAAGGGCTCTTTAAAACCAACTGAAATATCCGTGTGTTTATCAATAGGATTCTCACCATAAATCCAGAAAACAGAACTGCACCATCTGCTAAGAAGAAAATGAACTCTCTTCAGCCAAGCCCAGGACAGCCCAGTGCAGGAACGGCCCTGGAACGGCGCGGGATTATAGAAAATGCTATGATAACCGGGGAATTTTCGGATGGTCCTTGTGCTTTTCTGGTGTTTAATACAGCTCAAGGGGAGAAGCCGTGGGAAGCGTTAGACATCAAGGTAGTTAAAGAGGCTCATCAGGCGATTTCCTCGTATGAGGTCAAAGCACCGTATACACAGTCCATTATTACTCATATCTTTTTGGCATATATTCTTGCTCCATATGATGTCCGTATGCTTGCGCAAACACTGCTTCTGCCACATTTGCAACTATGGTTTTTAAATAAGTGGGAATTGGCTTGGGGGGGGGCGGGGGCAGCAGCTCAGCCACGTCCCCAAGGGGACCCGCTGCTTGGGGTGCCGGCAGAAACTTATATGTAATTTCTTGATCAATTGAGAGATGCTATCGCTATACAGGTAAATCACTTAAAAACTCAGCACTCATTATTAATGAAATTGGCTCTTGAAAATGCTAATGCAAATTGTAAAAAAGTCATTCAAGGCTTAACTTTAGGGCTCAAAGCCCGAGAGTATGCAGGTAACTTTTCAGTTACCACAATGTGAATTAGCTAAAGAGACTCTTTCAGCAGCTACATTTTGGGGAAATAAGGTGGTCATACCCTTATTGACAACAGACAACAACACTGTGAAATATTTGTTAATCATTTGGAAAACTGTTTTAGAAATGTTTAAGTCAAAAAATGGAATAGTGGAACCCAGTATCGTCCCCACCCCCAAACCTCTGTCCATCGCTCCTGTGGCTGTGAACACTAAGAACGGGGATGAAGACGATCTTTTTGACCCAAGCCCTGTGAATCCCGAGAAGGAACCTAATTTATATCCCCCAGATCCTCATGAGAAATGTGTAGCTGTAAAGGAAGAAATATAAGACAGATGAGAATGCAGATGTATTGTGTGCTTTACCTGTGGTATATGTGCCAGATCAAAACCCTCTGTGGGAAGGTCTCTTGTATACTCTATGTTTCTGTTAACCCTTGTAGATCTTTGTAGGTACTGCTAGCCACTTGTTACGATATAGGCTGGCCACCTATATCGGAATGAGTGTGCATTTTGGTCAGTATAAAAGCCCAAACCTCATACGGTGTGGAAGGGAGGAGCCTCTGCGGGGATGCCTGCTAGGGTTGAGCCTGCCACCTCACACTGTGATGGCGCTACTCAGTGCTGATTTCCTGATTGTCTTCACAGGGTCTTGGCACCATGTTCTACACATGGCACCATGTAGTGGGTCTAATGATTATCTGGATTTTGTGTTTCAAATATTGTAGTTGTATGGAGTATGCTTGTGGGCAGCCTATAAGTGTGTATATGTGTGTGTGTTGAGAACAGACACTCCTGCTCTGAAAGACTGTTGCAAGAGATGGAGCCCTACATCATGGATCACATGGACTCAGCAGCTTTATAGGGATTGGTCCATGCACTATATGTATATATATAAGAGTGATGGTATATTGAAAATGTGGGATTTGAGCATGACGTGAATGGTGTGGAATAAGGGGTGGATACTGTCCTGGGTTCAGCAGTAGCAGTCATTTTTCTCCTCAGTAGCTGATGCAGCACTGTGTTTGTGACTTTCAGCTTGGGAACAGTGCTGATAACACCGATGTTTTCAGTTACTGCTTAGAATGTTCAGCCTGACCAAGGACTTTCTGAGCCTCATGCTCTGCCCTGGGAGGAGGGGAAGCCAGGAGGAAACAGAGACAGGACACCTGACCCAAACTAGCCAAAGAGGTATTCCATACCACAGCACATACATGCCCCCAGGATATAACTGGGGCAGCTTCCCAGAAGGGCGAGCACTGCTGGGGTGGGGCTGGGTATCAGTCAGTGTTGAGTGGTTGTATTCTCTTCTCTTGTTATTTCCTTTATCATTATTCTTATTGGTGGTTTATGTTATACTTCAGTTACTAAACTGTTCTTATCTTAACCTGTGGGAGTTGTATTCTTCTTTATTCTCCTTCCCATCCCTCCAGGAGCTGAGGGAGGAAGGGGGGAGATGAGTGAGCAGTCTGCATGGCAGGGCTTAAACCACAACAACTAGAAATTTAAGAATGGAAATTATTTGGTCTGTTGACCTTGAAAATTCTTGAACTGTTTAACTTCTGTTATCTTATGAAAGAATCATAGAATAGTTTGGGTTGAAAGGGACCTTTAAAGGTCATTTAGTTCAAACCCCCTACAATCAGCAGGGACATCTTCAACTATATCTATGTTATACAAAATGCATAAAAATAGCATAGTTATAAATATGCACAAACTTAATTCAGCAAAATGTTATTGGAAGCCTACTCCAGTTGTGCATCTTCAAGCAGTGGAGTTGCTGTCAATGACTTTGCAAAAACAAACTGGAAATACTGCTGGTCATACAGTCATAGTTGCACAAGAAGGTATTTCACTTTGTCTTTAAACATGTCAGTTCTGTGCCTCTTAGAGATTATTTTTATTGTGTATTTTCTTTCATTATAATGCATGTGCAGGCCACTGCAGGAGGAGGGACCTGGGATATTCACCCAGGAACTCTTGAAGCAGTACAGAAGGTGCTCTATTGATAAAATAGCTAAAGCAGTCTTTGCATAAGCCCTTTGGTCCACAGCTGCCTGAAAAAGCTGTGGTGCTTAATTGTCCTGACTGTCAATCAGCTCCTTGTCTTGCCTGTGAATAGCCTGTGAACCTGCTGCTCTTTTTGAGGCTGTTTGTTATTCAGTATGTTTTATGCCGACAAGTTTGGTTTTTTTGCAATCAGATTGTTCACTACTTGTCCAGGGAATGACTTCGGTTACAGATAAATTCCCCTGGAAATCTACTTCTCAGTTATTCACTGGATACATATGAAGAAAGAGCAATATGAAAGTTTGCATAGTGTGTATTCATAAAATGGACCCATGAATAAGACTGCTTCTAAAATGTCTTAATTTATAAAATAAAAATAATTTTCCATACTTACATATGTGGCTGCCAGGAATGGCACAAAGGCTGAGGCTAAATTACAGGAAAAGAGTGTGATGGGAAAGGGACTTACTTTCTAAAGATGGAGATATTTCCATTAGTTTCAAATTATAATTGTATGAATATTTCTCATATTTCATAGAACTTTGTCATAGAAGTCTCACTCTAATCTGCATCAACAGGGTTATATTATTATTTTGTTTTTCACAGCCATTCAATTTGTAAGCTTTTGTTTCCATCAGTAATATTCCCTGGGTGCTCAGTTATTCAGCAGCTACTGGATAGTGCATCTTTCTGTTGTCATTAGAAGGATACTCATCTGACTACAGTCCTGAGAAACCAGCTAACAACTTAGAGCCAATTTCAAAGAGTTAATGACAGGTTAAAAACAGAGACAATTCAGTTGTGCAGAATTCCCTTTTTTGTTGCTTGATAAGCTATGAGACAGTTAATTGAAGGTAGTTAATAGTAGTACTGATTGGTGGAAATGAAAAGGGAGTCAGACCCCTTACTGAGGAATGAAGTACTTCTACTACTTCTGAGGGAGTAGCAGAAAATTAGAATGTCCCAGCAAGGCAAATTACAGCAATTTGGAAGTTACAGAGCAAACGATGTCTCTGGGCAAAGGGAAGAATTTTACAAAGAATAGCGTAAGAGAGTGTAAAAGAAGAAAACTGTCTTGGAAAAATATTCAGAAGAGAAAGGCATGAGAGGGATGGCTGTTACTCATAGCTTAATTCGAATTGAGAAGTTAAAAGTGTTACTTCAATCTGAAACTGGTTCTACTGAGTAGAAAATGTCACCATCTTAACAAAAATGTGTTCCACCAAAGCATATTCCCAGAACTTGACTCAAATGGGAATTTTACACTCATCTCTGAATAATGCATTTTTTTGTTTTGGTTTGGTTTTGGGGTTGGGGGGAGGGCGCGGGGCTGTTTGGGATTTTTTGTGTTTGTTTTTATTTTTGTTTTTGGGATTTTTTTTTTTTGTTTATTTTCTGGTACTCTTTGAAATAATCAGAGCAATTTGAAAAAATGTGTCTTGTTAGAGATTGCTTCTAAATTTTTCATCCTTACTGCTATAATGATGGCAAATTTTGAAATGATAGAGACCCAGAATTTGCCATATAGCAAATTTGAAATTAGTTTAATTGTGGCTTTCTTTACATTAGATATTTCATTGAAGTATGGTAAGAATATTGAGGCGATTATTGCTGAGACTATGCATATCTTTATTATAAGTGATTCAAGGGTTTATTCTGATTACTTGGCCCCTTGATCCACTGTCAGCCTATGAACATATGGTTTGAAGATTTCTGAAGGGAAAAGTTACTAGGTGCACAGTGGATGACTTTGTGCTAGTTAGCCATATTCTGCAGCGCTTTCAAAAAAAAAAGCTGCTGGTTTAGTTTCCTTTGAAAGGAATTCAGCTGTGTGTATCAGAAGTGCTGTGGTAGCTGCATGCTTGTTATTTGGAGACATTTACGGCATCTTTATCTCCTATGTGTAAGAAGACATCTGACACTACAGTACTTCTCCAACCCCCTAAGACAGGCACCAACTGCATATTTATTCCTCATACGATGTTATTCTGTTAGACCGGTAGTTCGCTCTGTGGTAGTATGTTTGCCTGGAGCAGAACAAAGCACCTAAAGACGGAATAATGGTCCAAGTTGGTGACAAGCGCCCTTATCTCTTAGTGGTGTCTGGCAGAGCTGGCTGTGCCCCACCGGGTACTACTGCTGATGACTTCCATGATGGCTGAACTGCTGCATACAAGTAATTTCTTATGAAAGCATAAATACTGGTATACAGTGCCTGAGGAAGGAAGTCAGCTATCCCATGAGCTTGCTCTACTGTGATACTACTTGTGCTATTCAGCAGGTAAATTATTCATGGTTATTCTCAGTTGTCTTGTCAGGTAACGCACAAGCATTGAAGGAGAGACACTCCTCCCAGCCTGGAGGATACAAAAGTGATTTCCATGAATTTCAAAAGCAACCACTGGCAAAACCAAGAAATAAATTCAAGACTTCAGCATTTCTGATCGCTACCTTAATCAATAGCTATTCCACTCTGACTTTCCCTACAGCACTGCATTTAATCTAGTTCAGTTATAAAGCTGATACATAAAGATTTTTTGAAAACCAGATGTTTTGTCAACCTGTGCAGCAGCAAAACTGCTGGTATGTATCCATGGGCCTGTTCTGCCTTGAAAACAGTATTGTGTCATGTTAATGACATGTTTTGCAGTTGCTAGACATTTTGAGGATGAAGTAGCTTATATATATCAGCGTAATATATTGTATTAAGAAGTAAACAGCCCATGAAAACTATCATTCTGCGATAACTTGAAAGCTATGACCTGCAGCAAGGTAAATTGTATAGCCAACCGAATGCCAGACTTGCTAAATGAGCCTTTATTTACCTTGAAATAGGATGCATTTGGAAAACAGGCTATTTCAGATAATAGGCATTTAGCATTCTGTATACTTTGTTTTGATCTTTTTGTACTAAACAAAGTGTTGCTCTTTCCTGTGGGAGATGAGACAGTAAGTGAGACATAGCTTGTGTGATATTGCAAATAGAAAATACAAAAAAAAAGCTTAGATTTTTTAAATAATATGAATTTAACAGAACACATTCAAATTGGTTTGAAATAAGTAGGACAAGCAGGCAAGTGCTGGGGAATTCAACATGAAAGTTTGATTCATATCACATGGATAATTCATACTCCACATTATTTCTCCTTCTAGTTCAGGATGAAAGTCATGCTAAAATTCTAATCGTGCTATAACCTATCAAATTCTTCTTCTTCCTCCTAAAAATAGCTTTGTTTTTCTCTGCACCTTATTCTTTATCTGTAACTAGAACTTGTAACAAAACAAAACTATTGTTTTGTTGTGTTTTGGTTTGCGTTGGTTGGTTGGTTGGTTGGTTTTATTTGGGTTTCTTTTTTTTTTTTAGATTGCTTTCATTGTTCTTAGCCCTTAAAAATACCAGTTTAGTAAATTATTTTCATCCAAGTTTTCTGTCGTTGTTAAGGCTATCCCATCTATGTTAGGGTTTGGACCAAAATGCTTTGAAGTCAATAGGAACTGCCCTGCTTTCCTTACAGGTAATTTTTGGAAGAGTCATTAGATTTAATTACACTCCATATAACTATAGAACTCTTGGTTTAAGAAGGTTTGGTCTGTGTTCTAAAATATTGATTTTAATTTTAATAAAGTAAATTTATTCTCCTCAAAGTGGTGTAATTCACTTCACTTGAGTGTTTCCCCTCTATCCGATCCGCAAACATGATTATACATTTACGCAGTGTGGTGTAGGAACATGTGGCACTGAGGTATGGCATAAAAAGTATATTGATATGAGTTTGACCAGTTAATTATCTTAAATAAGGTCCTCTAAAAATTTTGTTCTGCCCACTGCAATAGGAAGTTCCATAAATGAAATATATTTTGTAGCAGACTATTTAAGAAATATTTTAAGCAGGTTTAAACTATTTTTTAGGGTGTGATTTTTTTTCACAGACATTAACAGACATTTCACCTCTAGAGTCAGATACTTTTCTTGCCAACTAGCATGTTGAGTTGAATGCAGTTTCTGCCTTCATGCTCTGCGTCAGATATATTCAGTCTTAGAAATAAAATTAATTGTGCAGCTTTATGCCATATAATTCATGCATAACTTATTTACAAAGTGCTCAAGTGTCCTGGGTTCAGCAGTAGCAGTCATTTTTCTCCTCAGTAGCTGATGCAGCACTGTGTTTGTGACTTTCAGCTTGGGAACAGTGCTGATAACACCGATGTTTTCAGTTACTGCTTAGAATGTTCAGCCTGACCAAGGACTTTCTGAGCCTCATGCTCTGCCCTGGGAGGAGGGGAAGCCGGGAGGAAACAGAGACAGGACACCTGACCCAAGTAGCCAAAGAGGTATTCCATACCACAGCACGTCATGCCCAGTATATAAACTGAGGCAGTTACCTGAAAGAGCTAGATCACTGCTCGGGTCAGGCTAAGTATCGGTCAGCATATGGTGAGAGGTTGTATTCTCTTCCGTTGTTATTTCCCTTTTCATTATTCTTATTGGTGGTAGCAGCAGTGGTTTGTGTTATATCTTAGTTACTGGACTGTTCTTATCTCAATCTGTGGGAGTTACATTCTTTTGATTCTCCTTCCCATCCCTCTGGGAGCAGCGGGGAGGAAGAGAGGGAGTGAGCGAGCTGCTACGTGGTTCTGAGTTGCTGGCTGAGCTTAAACCACAACATCAAGCTTAGGAGGAAAGTTGCTTGATATGTTTATAAAAAAAATCATTCAGCCAAATCAATTTCCCCTCTCCCCCATTCTCTAAGCAAAAAAAAGTGAGTCAGACTCATCCTAACTAAAACATACAGCACATGCAGTAAAAAGCAACCTTTATCTATAAAAACGCCTGCAAAGTGAAAGTTTGGTTTATTAAGTATTATCATTTCTCTTCCAATGTTTTTTCAGTGTCACTTTTTGAGTAAATTGCTATTGTGCAGCATGTTTTAAAATCTGTTCATTATCTTCCTTTTCACAGTTCTTTAGGGTAAAGTTTGTTCTAGACCTGTGCACTATTAACCTAAACCCTCTTTGTTTATTCCCTTCAATTATGCTTTATGCTGTAGAAGAAATAATTTTTTAGGGTTGCTAATAACTTCTTTCATATACAATATGGGATTTCAGTTAGTTCTTATAAAATAGCTTTATAGCCTATACAGCATTTAGGTTAATGTAGCTTTTCAGCCACACCAATTTTTTAAAAACTTTCTTGTAATTTTACTTACTACATGCATCTTTCTTGCCTCATTTAATGAAAGAATTCTTTGGAACATGTCATTCAAGTTCTAAGGTTTCCATATAAATTTTATTTTGCTGGGATCTGTGATACTAATCTGTAGAGTTGGCTTTGCAGTCATAACCTATATCGTACAAAGTTCTAAGCATAAAATGTGTCTTTGAACAACACTTGGCAGTAAAAGATGAGAATTTGTTATCTGCATGCAGGTGTCATGAGCATTGTGCATTGATAGCTCAGTTTACAAAGCACCATCTATATCCTGTACTTGAAATATTATCAAATGGTTAGGAGATTAAGTTAAAGGCAGTTTATATTTCATTCTCTGAGATAAGGGAGTGGCAGCTTTCTCTGAGGGAGGCAATCCCTCTCAAGGCTACACAAATGGACTTAAGCCAAAGAACATCTGAGCTTTATGGAGAAGACCTGCTTCTGAAGAAAGTTGCTTCAGAACAGTTGGACTCTGAACTGTGTGCTAGCATGAAAATGTTGAAACAAAATGAACCATAGTTTCACTTCTTGTGTACTAACTGGAGTATCTACTTATTAAAAAGCTGTTTCTGAAATGCACATTCAAACTCAGTGAAAGCTTGGATGGGGTGGCATGAGAAGTAAAAAAGGCCTTGAGTGCATAATCACTGCTCAGCAGCAAGGAAAACATCCCTGTGTTAGCACACTGTTTTCAGCACAAATCTGAAACATAGTCCCATACCACCTACTCTGAAGCAAATTAAAACCGGCATAAGAGTATACCTGAAAAGCAGCATAGTACATTTCATGGCATGTTGGATATCAGGTTTGTTTAATGCTGTGATCAAGCTAACAAGCAGCTCATTCAGGAAAAGTGTAGCTGATAAAACAGGACCAGAACTCCCAAAGACCAAGCATTATTGGCTTGGCTTGACCAGCTAGCAGGTCTTCCTGTCTGGTGGCTTCTGCTTTAGTAACCTCATTTGAAGAGAGCTCTCACTTCTGTATGCTACAAATGCAGGTTTTGATGCTGATGGTATTGTGGTCAGTTATCTGTCAGTTTTTGTAGTCACTATTGTTACCTTGATCTCCATTTACTCCTCCACTAGTCTGTTCAGGATGTCCGTCTTTAAAATGTCATTTTAACTTTTTATTTGAATATGTCATTGTATGTTTCTTATTTCATTTTTTCATATTGACATGAGATTGAAGGAGGTATTGCTGTAAACTTAGGAGTCTCCCTTTATAACTGTTTACTATCAAAAAGCCATCACTTGCCATCAGTAACATCATGGGTTCTTGCCTACTAAAAGCAGGTCCTTTAAATATTATCCCTATTGTTTGACAGTGACTTCATAAAACTGGTACAGTAACAGCTGATTTTGAGAAGGTAAATGCTAGAATAGTTTTATTCTAAGCATTAAGGACAAACCAAACAGCTAAATTTCTATTTCTGCTAGTCCACTTAAAAATCAGCAAATGAAAACTCTTTCACCTTGGTCCTGTCCCTGTGTTTTCCCTGACCCAAATAGACTGATCTTTCAAAGAGGTATCAGCAATTATATCACACAAAATTTTATAGAAAAAAACAAAGCAGCAGCACTTTCGGGGCTAAAGGTAAAAGGTTATAGATACTTGATCCCATGCTTAATACTCATCCAGGTTGCTTTTTACTGAAGTCATAGAGTAAGATTTTTCTATGTATTTTCTGGTATACATTGTCATACTAAAGATTATGAAGATGCTCAGTGATTTTGATTGCTATTTCCCATAAACATCCTGGAAACAGATACTGATTTAAGTTCTCTCAAGATGTAAGTCATTAAACAAGAGTGATAAAATTATCTCTACCAGTGCAGAGTTTGATGTTTTAATTCTGCTTCCATTCTGTTGTGAAAGTCTTAAGTTCTTCAACTGCAGATGGATTGGTCTTAAAATGCTACTAAGTTTCATGGGTAAAGCTCTGCTTCACTGTTAGAACGAATTTTATAGTGAGACTAGGTTCTCTTTAGATTTCATTGGGAAATAATTTGTCTGTAGTTTAAGCCAGAAGCAGAGTTTAAAGCCTTTTTTCTCATGTACCACTTACTGGGAAACCCATTGAACAGCATGAGAATATAAGTCTGGTTTTAAGCATTTTTTCCTGTTATTTAGAAATTGGTCCCATAGCAAAATCTGGAATATTTTTCACTGTTTAAAGTTCTCTCAGTAAAGCCTTTTTAAAAGTCTTGGGCTTGCCAATGTGTGCATCTGCAGTATCATACGTCTTTATGGAGGCACTTCAAAATGAATATGGGTGTTTTCGAACTATAGCGTGCATTTGCACTAGGAGCCATATTTTCTCCAGGTATATTTTACAATCTAGTAACTTTATGGGCAGTACAATGTCCATGAACATTGAGAAAGTCAATCACCAACTCTTTAGAGTTAGAAAACTGGCAGTGAAATTTTATGTAGATTGTCCATTTTATATAACTGCCTACTATGGTTTCAGTAGGAAGCTGTCACTGGGAGAAACTGTTTCTGCACTGCAGTTTCATTCCTTCCCAGTTGTATGCAGAGTTTTACTTTGCAGTTTGGATTGTAGTGTGAACATTAAAAAAATAAAATCCCTTTTGTGCAGACAAAAAGCTCTTTACAGCTAAATGTTCAGCGAGGGCAAAACTTGTATTCTAGATATTTGCCTTAGTGAAACTGCTCAGATGTAATGCTTCTAAAATATGAGCTTTCAGACTTAGTGTGGTTTGGCTAATGTGAAATTTCAAGATAGGGAACAGTCAAAAGATGTCACTGCAATCTGCAATTGGTATCAGACATGCTAAGTACTTCTTAGATTAAGTCATCTGATCTAGGATCACTTCATTTCTTCAGAGTTTAGCATAATATGGTCCTGTTCTTGTTCCATGTGTTATTACAATTTAATGGCTAATTATGGGTCTCAGTCTTTATTTAGAGTCTCTATTCTTTTTGGGCTGCTATCTAGATAAGTAAATGACATTGAGATTCACCAGTCTGGACATTCATTTCATGTCAACAGTTCTGAAAAACACTTAAATAATTTAAGTGTCTGTAATCACAGACGCTTCTGAATGGCAATGCATTTTCTTTCCCCCTGAGTAATTTTCAATAATTTCTAAATTCAAAATATCCTTAAGTTATGTTCTCCTTCTATTGCTGATTGGTCTATTTGCCATATTTATAATTGGACAATCACAATCATAACTAAGTGTAATTCCTCACTGGGGAAGTAGGTAATAAAAACAAGATTGGTCACAAAGCTGATCAGCCAAAGAGGAATGCTGCCAGAGCAGCAAATCTGGGGTTTAGCATTTCACAGTTCATTCTGGTTCTCATCACTCTATACAGGGCTGAATGACAGGTGGTGATACCTGTGGTTTGAAATTAGAACATTTTGTGTTTCCTATGCCCTATAAGTCTGCATTTGTGTTATTTTGCTTATCGTTTTTTCAAAAGACAGTTACACTTCATGGGAAAACATGAAATATATACTATGTTCTTAGTTGCTCTAAGTTTCCATGATAATTTATGACAATATGAAATGTGTTTCCATGTAAGAACTTATAAAAGAAGAATTTAACGTACCAGTTCTTAACTGAAATGGCTTTAAAGTAGAAAAATGAGGGATTCTCTCTTCAGCCAGGGTATATTATACTCAAAATGCCATGTAGGGAATAAAGCTTGGTGAATGATATCTGCAAGAATAATATATGGTAGTTTGATAAATACTGTCTGTAAAAAACAGTAAGTGACCAATGTCCATATATATTTTCTGTGCCTATAGTATTGCCAGTACCAGTCATCTCAATTTTGTAGATTCTCAATAGCAAACATAATGTTTTTGAAAGGAAAATCATATTTCCTTTTTCTGCGCTGCTAACCCATGCATAACATATTGCACAGAGAAGATACTCTTTTTAATGAAAGGGCAATATTAGGAGCTGCATCAAAAAGTACCATATCAAACTTCACAAAACACCAGAATACAGTAAAACCGGGAAACCTAACTGTTAAGTAAGGCTCTCATACATTATGTTTGAAACATTATGCTTATAGCGATGAAATTACAGCACAACTAATTATTGTTTCTGATTTTCCTGAAGGAACTGGTAGGTTCAGTTTAATATTTTCCCCTCAATTATAAAATGCCCAAGAGCATTTTAAAATTAGGAACCCTAAAATTAGAATTCTAAACAGAACAGGTAAATTTAATATTGCAGGATGCAGTTACGGATTGACACTTCATGGAGATTTTCCACATTGATAGAATCATTTAATCTTAGAATAATTAAGGTTGGAAAGACTCTGTGGCACTCATCTGGTCCAACTTGAAAACTAGATCGGGGTAGTGGGACTCTGCTTATCCATGCTCTGAATATCTTCATGGGGGTAATTCCACATCTCTGGACAAATATTCATGGGACTAGACTAGGACTAAAGCGAGCGTGAATCCCTAGTTTTATGTAGAAATGTCCAGCCTAGCCGATCCTATAACATGCCTGCAAAACATTGCTGGAGACAACATGGTATGTGACATCATGTGAGTCTGAGAGGACTGTTTTGAACCAGATCACATGTGGGTATTTATGATACCCATCACCTGTTACTGGGATGGGAAAATAGATATGTAGCAGCATAACTCCACAGTCTTAGACTAAAGAGTCACTACTAACTGCTGTTTTTCACAGCTGGTATTTGTTTTACCAAGAATCCAAAACTGTGCCAGCAGATGTGTCTGATAAAAGTACAACCTTGATGTGGGAGCGTGGTACTTAAATCATTCAAGAGCCAGTCAGCCTCAGCTGCCTTGCGGTCAAAACAGCCACTTCTGAGGAAGTTTATGGCTTCATTTTGAATTTATAGAGTGCTTCCTGAGATCATGAGCTTCAATAGAGTTATCACTGATAACAGAAAGCTTTTGCTATTGTTCGTACTGGTGGGTTATCACTACTTTCAAAGTTTGAACTTAGCTCTCCGGTTTAGGTCAGGGATCTCAAGGCTACAAGGGCATACTGTTGACTGTATAATACGTATATTGGAAAACTTGTGCCTGTTTATGTAAATATTTAGATTAATGATCTCATTGCTTAAATGAAAAGAAAACAAAAGCATGTAGGATAATGCTTTAGCTTCATTAAAATAAATTGGAATTTTCTATTAATTTACATCTATTTTTTTTTCATGGATTTTTATCTGTAATACTGAAGTAAAACACAATCCTGAAGCATAAAATCCAGTCTCCAGGCCTTTACCTTTGGACTAAAGGAAAGTTTAAAACAAAGCCAAGGATAATCAAAGGTAGGACTTTGTTAGTATAAAAAAAGGGGGGAGTCATTTACTGAGAAGCAAGGGCCATCATAATCACAAGGCAGGTTCTTTCCAACCCCAGTAAGCTTTAGAGCCAGCCTTCGTCCCAATATAAAAAATGTACGCTATGTGTAGACAAGGATTTCAGGAATACACTTTGAATAAAATCCTAAGCCCCCTTTCTCCAAAAAACATTAAGCACAAGGTATTAAGAAGAAAATATGTTTTTGAAATAGAAAAGTCCTTTACAGACAGGTATATCGCAAAAGAAAGTAAGTCCGTGATGACCTGGAAAAGAATTAGCAATTATTTATAAATATGAAAGCATTTGTAATGCTATTAGAAATTACTTTGTAGAAAGAAAATACTTTTGAAATGGATATGAGAAAGACACAATTAAAATGCAGTTCAGGTATACTTTTGCTTTTGCACCTGTCATTTTGAGCCACCCTGCAGCAATATATATATATATAGGGTAAGGTAGTTCATGAGAGAATGTTTCTGAATTTTAATGACAGCTTCAGGGTTTTCATGACCTGTCAGCTCTGGAAATAATACTACTGGTTTGTAAAAACTTTCAGTAAAAATCCTATGACAGTAATAATAGTGGGCTATCTGTAGAAAGAGAAAATTGATTAAAGACTTAGGAAATGTTAAGTGCTAACCTTGGTAAAACCAAGATCAAGATATTTGCAGTGATTAAAAGCAATAACTGTTGGACAAATATAGTGTATTTTACAGGCAAATTTGAAAACAGCATGTGGCAGATTGCTGTAATTTATGCCAAAGTGTATTTTTATTGCATAACTCATTACTCTTTCCAGAGGGAGCCAAAAACATAACCTGCCATATGTACTACTGAAAATCCAAGTATTTTCCCATCAATTATCTTACGTACATAAGTAGCTTTGAAACTCTAACCCATTAGATGTTTTTATCTTGTAACTCTTCTCTCTTGGAGGGTAAGAGCGTATGTGCATGTTAAAGTCAAAACTGAATGAGAAGGTTGGAGATTCTCTTAGGAGATGATTTCCTGTCAGAAAAATTCACAGCACAGATTCAGGTGATTTCTGAGTTGTGTATAGTTTTCCTGGTCATTGGTGGTTTTTGGTTTTGGGGTTTTTTTTCGTTTTTTTTTCTTTTTTATAAAGGACCAATGAAAAAAATGTCTATTTTGAAAAATTTTACATGGCAGACAACGATTTTGGTGCATTTATTTTTAAGAAGGTACTTGTCTTCAGAAAAATAACTGATGCCAAGACTATTTTTTGAAGTCAGTCTTAGATTCCTACTGGCTTTAGGTAGAAGTGATCATGAGATGGTCGAATTGAGATCCTCAGGACAGTGAGAAGAGTGAGCAGCTCACTGCCCTGGACTTCAAGAGAGCAGACTTTGGCCTCTTCAGGAACCTACTTTGTAAGGTTCCATGGGATATAGCCCTAGAGGGCAGGGGAGCCCAAGACTGTTGGTTGATATTCAAGGATCTCCTACTA
>WYDI02030027.1:0-46322 GCA_009867235.2 Psittacus erithacus
ACACAGGGGCTTGGAGCAAGCTGCTCTAGTGGAAGGTGTCCCTGCCCATGGCAGGGATTGGAACTGGATGAGCTTTAGGGACCCTTCCAAGCCATTCTATGATTCATTTGTTTCACCATATGCACTGTTAAAGTAGAGTATCCTACTTTTATGAGCATGTTTGGAACCATTGCTCTCCACCTCTGCTCAGGTTCATGGGTTTCCTTTGCTTTTACTCTCCTACCCAAGATAGCTCTTTGACTTGAAGATATTTTACACTTCTTGGAGATCCCGCAAGCTGGTCAGCCAGCCTAAAGCAATGACCTCTGCCAGTCTCTGAGTGTATACCCCCATTTCCAGGTAAAATCAGAAATTATGTTTGCCTTCTGTTGATTGGTGATTTTCAGTAGAAATAATTAAAACAAATTATGGGGCTGAAGAGGTTTTATGTTACCAAGAAATGCCAGCTCTGAAGTTTCAGAAGGTTAATGACTGCCTGTATTGAGAAAGAATATAGCCCCATCTAATTATCTTGCACCAATAAGGATACAGGTTTGGCAGTTGAGTGAGATTATGTCAGGACGAGTCAAATAATGTCAATATTTTTTACCTCCATGCTTTTTTCCAGAAAAGGGGATGTTGCATCTCTAATTAAATGTTATATGAATACATTTCAGATAGACCCAAACACAGGGCAACTGTGTTTCAGAAATGCTGTTTCTACATTTAAAATGTATTTGAAATGTAATTTAAGGAAAAAGATAATAGAAAAAAAAAAACCACCCTAAAATAACTCGAAACAAGCCAGAATATAGTAGCTCATCATTACGCTAATATATCAAACAATATGAGCTTAGCTTAATTATCCCCTTTGAGAGTTGAGAAAACTAAGCGCAACCTTCAATTTACAGCTGTTTGGTGCCGGGAACCTGAATTATTATTTGAGAAGAAGGGGGGAAAAAAAAAGTTTATTTATTGTGACCTACACTCAGTTTTTATTCATCATGGAAAATCTGTATATTCACAAATGAGGGCTATTCATCTGCAGACTGCAGCATTCTTCAGCTGTCCGGGGCTGCATCAGCCGCACTTCTTCAGCTTTTGTGTTCATCTCGAAGCCTCTTCATCCAAATTGTTCATCATCTTGATGGCGGAGCTTTATCTTGCTCTAGTGCAGCTGCATTCCCCTTATCCGAAGTGCTGAGAGATACAAGGGAGAGGGAGAGAGGAAGAGAGAGAGAGAGAGGCAGAATAGAAAAGAGAAAAAGGAATGGCCAGCGCTCATATGAGGATAATTTGTAGTTTCTCAATAATAATAATAAAAAAAAAGGAGGACAGGCTAATTACTGGCTTAACTAGGGCAGCCTGTGGATCCTCATGTCAAAAGGACTAGCGTAATTATTTGCCATCAAAGCACATTCATATTGTGGTACAAAAGAGGGGCCTTTCGCAAATGGATCTCACTAATAAACAGGGCTGAGAGGAGCATTATGTGTCTCCCTGGATGCAAGCGCATTAACACAGTGACATGGAGCATAACTCTCAGCCTGGAGAAAAGGGAGGGGGGGAAGAGGAAGAATGATAATTATCCCCCCTCCCCATCTTTCCTCTCCTTTTCCTTTGTGTTGGGCTAGCAAGCTGTACGTGACCCGCTGGAAGGCCCAAGGCAGGCTATTAGTGACCTCTGAGCATTGACAAGGTGGCTACACTCTTAAAAGCCTGGCTCTCCATGTCAGGAGGATAGCAGGAGCCCACGAGAGGAGCTTTAAATGGTCCAGCAAACACTTCAACCTTAAAGACACCTGGAAGGTCGTGACCAATTTAATGTAGATGAATCGGCATTAAGAGAGCTCTTTTGAATCCACAGACAAAAGTTGTGGGTTTAGGGTTTTTTTCCCCCCCTTATTCTTATTTTATTATTTCATGTTGTTTTTTCACAAATCTTAGTTCAAGAGATAGTGGAGAAAGAGACTTGATCCGGGGACCATTTCTGCACTCGCTGAGCAGATGTAGTGCCAGGAGGCCTCAAAGGCTGAGGTTTTTCATTAGGAGAAATAAACAGGATTGGAAAGAAAGAGGAGGGATGTGTATATACCTTCCAGGGATGTCTGTAAGCATTGATGCACTAACAGGTTTCAAACTCTGATATATTGCAAAATGTGTGTATATAGAATCATGGAATGATTTGGGCTGGAAAGGACCCATCATCCAGTTCCAACCCCTTGCCATGGGCAGGGACACCTCCCACTAGACCAGCCTGCTCAGGGCCTTGAAATATCTATATATATTGATAGATATTACATGTAAAGAGGGCTGTTTGGTGTTTAATACTCCAGCTACACTGGGCTATTCACTACCAATGCCATTGGCAGATGTGCCCTGGTTCATTGCTTGCCAGACACAAAGTCTATCTGTTGGGCTGCTGTCTGGCGCTGGCTGCTGCCACTGCAAGCCATCACCAAATGAGCTCATCACTCATAATGGATTAAAAAGCTTTGCTGTGAGCTCAGGAAAGCTGCTGGGAAATGGTAGGCACAGTGGTTTGGTATCCCAGCCTCCTCACTGAGGGCAACCTCAGCACTCCGGTGCTTGGCTACATGGAGTCCCAGTAGGTTTTCCCAAGGAGATGCCTTCTGCCCCTCCTCATCCTCTTATCTAGAGGAAGCACAGGCTGCAATGGGGACAGTCTGTGCACAATGGGGATGAGCAACCCCCCCCCTTCCCCAACAGTGCTCCTCAGTGTTGGTTTCGTTTTGTAATGCCTGTTTTTAAAAGAGTCCTGCTTGGAGGTCAGTGTTCATGTTGCAACTTCTATTTTGTAAAGTATTTGGGGTTCTACGTGAGTTATGTGCTATGAAAGAGCTCTTCTGGTTATTAAAACAGTAAACTGGGATAGTTCTTTCTTGTGACAGCCTTGCCTGACGCTGCAAAACACAGGAAGAAGAAGGGTGCTTGTGGGAGTCAGGACTGCATGGCACATGGTGACATGAATCCCTGCCTGCAGCCACATGTGACTGGGATAAAAGGATTTTGAAGCCCAACTCCTCTGTGTGACAAAGGGCTGAAAGCCAAAGTCGTTTCCTTTCCAGCAGTCTTCTAGGTCACATCTAGGTCATGCTACAGAGAGGAGCCCCTTTTCCTTGTCACAGCAGTTGGGTCATTGCCGTGTCACACTGTTGGGCAGTGGGAGCTCAGGTCTGCACATGCTGTTAGCATTGCTGGCCCCGAGAAGAGCTCTCCAAACTGCTGGGTTTAGGATGAGAGTTGCCACATTGTCAGCTTCATGTATTTAATCATGAGTTAAATGATGAGCTGGGTTTAAAATTTGTGGGGTTAAACCAGTGGTAGATCTTCTGTTGTTTCTTCCCACTTACTCTTGCTTGATAACTTTAGGAAGGAGTTGGATGCTTCCTCCATATTGGGTTTTGCAAGGAAAAAGAGCAGCAAATCTGGGCTTGAGGAGGAAATAACCTAGTAGCAGATTCTTTAGTACAGATCACAGAAAGCTGATGCCATGCTTAGCAAAATAGCAAACATTGGCAACACAGGAGTAGAGATGAGCCCAGGCAGGGGTTTGAGGCTGGGCAGTGTCTCCAGGACACAGCCAATGCCTGTGATCTAAAAAGTCCCAATATTCACCCATCCAGGAGCTGTACAACCCCTCACCCCCAACAGGCAGTGCTGGAGGGATAGGGACCCTGTGGAGCAGCTGATAGCAGCAGCCTACTGCCAAGGAGACCTAAGGTGCTAGTGGTGGCCTCAGTGTTGTCGTGTCTTTAGCCCTCCAATATTTTCTCCTTTTGCCTTTATTTCCCTGGATTTTAGACAATTCTGCATACAGCAAATTTTGCCTTTACAGGAAGTTGTAACCAGGGACTTAATGGCAGAATTAGATCCACTGAAGTATGGATATTCTGGAATATAAATAACATAATTGATTTCACCTTAAAATAAGCATCTCTAGGACAGGGATTAGAGAAGTCAGTTCTATAAACTTGGGGGAATGGGGTTTTCTGTATCTTAAATTAGTCTAGGTGAGCTTTCCTGGCTTAGTTGCGTCCAGCTATGCCAAGGACCAAGTGCTGATATTAGCAGTAAAGACCACATTATTAATATCATTACATCAATGTAAACAAGTTTATAGAGCTAGCATTTGTTTAAAGAAAACCCTAAAATCTTCTGTTAAAGGCGGCTTTTTGCTGTCAAGTCACACTTTTGCAGTATTTTATACACTCATATAGTGTTTATGAACCTGGGTATGTATTTCTAGCGTTGCCAAGAACAATCACAGACAAACACAACGGTTGCAGGGTTTCTTTCCTGATGAAATTGTGTTGCAGCTTCTAAACCCAGAGCTGGCCTCCAGCGAGGGACTGTGTCCTCTTAGAGAAGTGTGCCGCTTGAACTTTGCTATCACATAATGCTTTCAAGGTTGCTTGTCTAAAGTGACTTAATTTGTACTGTAGAACTCGCCTTGTACCCGCAAACCCGCCAAAAGCCGCGGCGAGCCGGGGCAGCAGGGCTATTACTAATTCTTTATTAAAATCCCTTAGGCACACACAGAAGGCCCAAAAGCAGCTTTAATAATAGACAACATACAGCACATTTTTCTTGTATTGCCATGTAATCAAATCTAAAGCTTCTGTTCACTTTCTTTGTTTTACCTAGAGGACCAGCTTCCAATTTAGTTGTGGCCTGCACTAAACTGATTTTTCATTGTAATTAATGCCTACTTTGGCCTCAGCCACTTATACAACTTTCCATTAGAGGTTTGCAGCCATCCGCAGAGGATTTCACCAAGTTACCCTCCCGATCCTGCTACACTTGCAGTTTTTGTTAAGCTGTTTTTTACTTTATTGTTATTATTTTGCAAAGAACGTTTAAATTACGCAGCCAAAAAGGTTCCTTTCTCCCTTTTATTTTTCTCTCCTTTCTAACCCCCTCCTTCCCTTTTTCCCCTTGCCTGCTGCACCTATTAAAGTGGTTGGGCAGGAGTCCAACTGGAAGGAAAGCCTTTAAGTGATTTCAGAAAGGGCTAGTGGAACTTATTTAGGCCTGGGGTCTGCTGTGGTTAATTTTCAGTCTGTGTTTTGTGCTGTCCATTTCCTCTGAAATACTACCTGGGGTTTAAGGTTCCTCAGCACAGGATGTTAATAGGCCTCTGCAAACATTCAAAAGGCAGCTTTCCCACCACTAACCTTAAAAAGATTGTGGCACTGGGCCCAGGGTCAGATTGAATAGATGAAAAAGTATATGCTGTGCTTTTGCTCGCTCCTTGGACCTTTCCCTGTTGGCTCGCCTGACATTTTCAGTGACTTTTCTTAGTACCTTATTTTCAGCGTGCTTCCTAGAAAATTCTGCTTATTACCTTCTCTTATCCCCTCCAACAGCGTTAATAAATCTGGAAGCACAATGATTTGTAACTGTACTTTGCTGACTTGTTGGACTTTTCTCTTGCAGCCTTAAGGTGCTGCTTCTTGTGGTCCCGATGAGCCAGCCGAGCCCCTTGCCGTACCATCCATACCCCGTTACTGCTACCCAGTGCACTTCCCCATACCATGTCTAGGATGCTCTCTGCAGACCTTTTTCTTCTTCCCAAGGACAGCATCTCTTCTGTTAGGCTAAAGCAAAGAGTTAATGGCCAATTATGTGGGCCTCTGTTGTACTGGCTCTCCTCCCCAGCACAAAGAATGTGGTTGTGGGAGCTCTGGTGCAGGATTTGGGGGTTTCTGGGCATTGGGGTCCCACCTTTTGCAGTGTTCAGGTTTAAGCACTGACATTCTTGCCTTGCTGTGGCATTGCTCAAAAGGAACTGAATGGTGCTGACTCTATGTGCACCCTCCTATGTAGTTTAAAGACACAGCTCAGCTACCTATCTCACAAATAGTGAGGTACACTCACCTGCCTGTTGCTTGTACCTGAGAAATTAAGCAAAACTAGTGCCAAAAGGTGCGTCCTCTGGTCTGTGATGGCAAGTTATTGACTGGACTGTTAAATGTACTGTGCTAAGGGACCAGGACAGGAGGTAGATGCATTTAACTTGATTTAAGGGCTTGCTTGGGTGCAGTATGTGGATTTTAGCAATGTATCCTGTTCCCAGGACTGAGAAGAGATGGATGTGGTACCTGGGATCACATAGGAGTGTTACTGTGTCAAATGTCCCCATCTTAGTGTGGGAAGATTAAGAAGCAGTTCTTTATCTCATTTTTCCTCTCAGAATAGCGTGTCTCTTCCTTGATTGACAGGGGAACCAAAGTGACATTTGAGAAGAGCATGTGCAGGCACCTTGATGTCCCAGATGTGCAGGTGATGGACCGCAAACTAAGCCTTGAATCCCAACCAATGGATTTACATCCCTACCGAAGCCAGTTGCCCTTTTGGCTTTTGATCATGGTCCATAACTTGAATCATCGCTCTCAGACCCATTTTCAAGCTCTGTCCATTCTTGCACCTCTTGAAACCAGAAGTGTTTCAGGAGAAGCAGATGGCAAAGGAAGACAAGACCAAATGAAAGACAGTCCTCTGTGTGAGCTGGTGCTGTGAAGTGCCACCATGGGTATTCCAAAACAGGGGTATGCATGGTCCTTGTTCTGTTGTAGGGATCTGTCTGCTCACACTTAGCGTTATGATTTCCTGAGCTGCTTTCTCCACTAATGGCCTGCAGCACCATGTTCTTTCTGCACATAGAGAGGCTGCAAATCCCCTGCTGTACCTGTGCCTGCGTGAGCACCTCCCGCGGAGAAGCAACTGATATTGGTCTAAACATATTTGTGTATCTCTCCCTGACATTTGCTCTGTTAAAAGGTCAGGCTTCTGCAGCGGAGACAAGAGCCGTCTTCCTCATTATCACATATTACTGCAAATTTCCATTCCCAGCTCCAAAGTTTCCAGTGATTTCTCTGCTGCTGCAATCCAGCACAAAGCTGAAACTCTGCCCTGAACCGCTGTGGTGATGCTCAGGGAGAAAAGCAATGGCTGTTTGGGCAGCGACTGGGAAAACCCAGTGAATTTCTTGCTGCAGTAAGTTCCTTGCTTGCAGTGACAACCTGGGAAAAGAGGTGACAAATTTCACTTTGAAACACAAGTCTGCAGAAAGAAAGGGCCATTCTGCAAAGAGTCATTCATATTTTTCACTCTTCCTGCAGAAGCTCTGCTCTTGGTTTCTCTGTAATCTCTAAGTGCAGCGTCGGCAGAGGCAAAACCTGAGGCTAAACTTCTTGCTCCATAGGAAGTGGATTCTGGGATCTGTTTGGCTTTAAAACATCAAGAAGCCAGACTTGGGAGCAAAAGAGGGGGAAAAAGAGGTTTATTTTTCTTGTTAAACTAAGGTCTTGCTAATGGGAAGATGCAGGTGCCAAAATAAACGCATGTGTGCCATTGAAGTTGGGCAGGCTCTTTGGGAGACAACTTTGTAGGTTTGTCCCCTCTCTGCTTTTCATATCAATGCCCCCTCCAAACCTCAGGCACTATTATGTGTATCTTTACATAAAAAAGGGACAGCAAATGTCGGTGGGATAGCATCACTGTAGAGTGAACAGATATTGTTCTGGCTTTTGGTACTCATTTGGCTATGTACTGACAAACTGGCCCAGGGAAAGCATTTGCTTGGCCCCTAGATGACCTGGCTGAGAGATGGATGAGCATCTTGCTGGTGCTTCTCCTGGTGTGGATGGCCGCTGGCTGACTTTCCAGATGTTTCTTCTGACTGCAAACATGCTGTAAGGTGGCCACTCAACGGTGGCCTTGGGAGAAGGGATGATAAACTGCTGACTTGGTAATGTAAGAGTCAGGGGAAGGAAGGACCTTACTTACTTTGGCCTCAAATATGGGTGAGACCTGGGGAGCTCTTCTACAACAACAAAGTCAGAAGAAGAAATACCACACAGCATAGTTTTAATGTGCATTTCTTTTTCCCAATAGCAGCTATAAAGAAAATATTCTTTGGAAGTAAAATATTTTTTTCACATTCTTCCCCTTAGCTTTCCTCCTTAATGTGGTGGTGACAGACCACAGAGGTTGTAGTCAGGGAAGGCAAAGTCCTACTGGCATCTACTCTTAGATATATAGATACTACAGATTATGGTGTAGTAATTTCTTCATGAGTGATGCACTTCCCTGCTTGGCTCTGTAATGCAACTGGACACTCACTGAAGAAAGGGTTCTCTTTGGGATGGGTTCCCACCAGAGCAGGGTAACTCTGCAGGATGCTTTGGCCATGTTCCTACCCTAATAGCCACTCTCATGTATCTCCCTGCCAGATTTGGAGCAACAGAAACACCCAACCAGTAAAAATTATTTCACATCATTTCCTTATGTGAAATTTGGACCTTATTTGAAACAAGGACCAAAAGCTGGACCTTTGCATTTTTGTCTCCTAGAAAATATTTCTGGTCTGCCTGTGACATGGCCAATGCATGTTTTTAGGTACCTGGGGAGTCCCTGTCCCTGATGCCTTTGTAGGATCTTTGAATACAATACATGGCGTCCATTTTTTGATGTTAATTCAATAAAGCAATAGCAATTTGAATTCTTTGCCACTGAAGTTGTGGCTGAAGAACAGTTGTAATGTAACAAGATGAGGATGACCTCCTTTTATCCTTTCTCCTGTCTTGCCGCTATAGAAAGTAAGTGCTAGCTTAAACCCTGCTTGCCATTAATGAAAAAACTCCCCTATTTTTATTAAATTCCAGCATCACCTCAGCTAGCATGAAAAACAATGATATTGGATTTCTTTTTAAAATTAACAATGTATGTAACACAGTAGAAAAGAAAGCTGACATTTACTTAGTGCCTGGAAGCAAAGAGACTGCGAGGCGGACGGCAAGCTGCTGTGCTTCCCTTCTTCCTCCTGCAGCCTGCCTATGCGGTTAGGAGACGTGGGGCGAGGTGGCTCGGGGTGGATTGCAGTTAGGATGAAAGCCAAGAAACACCACCACTATTGCTACCTTTCACCAGTAGGAGAACATCAAGGCTCACAGGGAAAAAACAGATTTATTTTAGCAGCTGGCCTGGATGCCTGCCAAAGGGAGAGGGAGCTCAGAAGTGAAGCTGAGGATCTTGGATCAAGGATGTAGGAGATGTGAGCTTGGGGCTGGGCAATCACCAGCTCTGATCTGTGCCATGGTCAGGCTGGGAAGGGACCTTAAACCCCCTTCAGATGTCAAGGGGGCTTTTGCCATCAGGCTGATGTAAGAAGTAGGGTCACAGAGCAAGGAGCTGGTCAGTGAGATGGGAGGGGAGCTGATAAGAGATGTTACTCTGATTTAAGAGTTCTAAGGCACATTTGCTTATGGCAGGCAATTATGGAGTTAGTATTTCTCCTTGGGTTCATTTCAAAATTCACTCTCTTTAGGAAGTTTCTACTGCAATCAGCAGGATTCCTTATGAAAGTAAAAGAAAGTTGCTTCATACCTGTTTGCAGGCATTGGAGACGGTGCAGTGTCTTGTAGAGACCAGCCTATTTTAGGCTGGTAAGGTCAGGGAAAGGGGCTACTAGCGTATCTTAGGCTGCTAGGGCTATTTAATTAACAGTTTGGAGCAACCTGGAAAAGAGCTTGCCTCTGAGGAGAGTCCACACATCATCAGGAATGGACTTCTGCACAGAAGCATCCTCATTGCCTTCCTAATTCGTTCCTGCTTGCTTTATCCAACATGTATTGCTACTGGATTATTGAGTATGTGATTTCTTTTTTTGATGTGAGCCATAATAGAAAAGGCATTACTGTACAAGACAGGGAAATAAGCAGCGTCTGTGTGTGTTAGACTTGTAGTAATAGCGAGTATAGCTGGTGCATGGCACACTCATTGTCATTTAGGACTTGGTTCCCACCCTCTTCTGTGCCTTGGGGGATGCTCTGGATGTGCAGAGCAAAAGTGGGACCAGAGACCTGTGCCAAGGTGTCCCCCTATCCTTGTAGCCCTTTGCTGTAGGGAAATATTGATGTATCTGTGGGACCTGTACAGAAGTTGGTTGAGTCTAATGGGAGCGTGTGCAACAATTAAATGATGGCAACCAGGACAATCCCTCATGCTATGGGCTATAAACTGATTTGCTTGGGGTTGGGAAAAGTCATCCCATCTGCAAACACAGGTGGACACTAAGCATCCAAGGGAGACTGCACAGAAAACTAACATCAGAGGCACAGATCTGCTCTTAGCACTACAGTGGCTGTAAATATACATGCTCTCCTTCCACCCTGGTTCTTCAGGTATCCATCAGGAGCAGGATTTCACTGTATCATGTGTCAGGTTTAGATTCCTCCCTTACAAAGAGCGCTTGTGAGAGGGTGCTACAGACGTCTCCCGTTACCTACCTCGGCTGTTTCCAGTTTTGGATCAGTTTGCTCCCAGCTTTAAACTGCTGCACGTGCTAAGCACAATGCAATGATGTCTCAATAAAGACTGAGACATCCATGTAAAGGGTGCTCTGTAGCTATGTATGATCAGCTGATCACTTCTGATCAGCAGTTGGGGATTATAAATAGTCTAAAAGCACCTCCTATGCCACCATAGTAATAAATAAGAAGTGCATATTTTTGGAAGGCTTTTACTCTTAGAAAAGAAAAGGATATAATAGCTTTTTTTCTTAATATGTCACATAATTTATTCTGACAAACAGATGTATTTTGTTGTTGCCATTATCATTTGATGAAATACTTTAAAGCCGGTCCAAGGTGGTGCATTTTCAAACATCATGCATACAGTCCATGTAGCAGTTAACAAAATTGGGATGTGCAGCATAGAATGGTCATTATTTTTACTGAAGAAAAAAAATCAAGGCACTAATTACTTACAGACAAGATACTTAGCACAAACAGATAAGCTTCAAAATGAAAAATTCTCGGTTTATGATAATTATGTTCTCTGCTTTGTTTTCAGAGACTGATAATTTGAGGCTTTAAAATCACCAGGAAGCCATTAATTGGAATTCTTCAATAAAAAATAAATTACATAGAAGTTCATGATGAGTTGTAAAAACACAGAGACTGTATTATGCAGTGAGCGACATTGCTCTACTATTTATAGACATGCACAGCTATGTAACAGCAAAACTGTAAAGGATTTGAGATGTGCAGATAGCAATTATTCACGGATCCCAACGATCTGCAGATATTTCAAATGACTGCTTTTAGCAGATCAGCTATCCAGTAAAAGCAGGGCTTTATTTCCAAGTGGCACTCTTCTAACATGTTGCTTCTTGCTTTTGACATCTTCGGTGACATTATTCTCCTGGAGCCGATTATAATGAGAAGGCATAGAAATCCACATCTTGGAGCACGTGTTCGACTCCATGTGCGTCTTTATGGATAGGAGTTGTGGGGATTTCTCTTATAAAGGGTAAGCATGGTCCTTCCTCTTATACTGGGCTCAGACCCAGAAATCCATAGCAGCTGACCAAAGGAAAGTATTTGATCTCTCTTTCTTACCCCATTTTTCTGCTATTCCCTTGTTCTTTGCTTTAACCGGGAACCAAATCCTTGGTGGTTGATTTTGGGAAAGCTGGTAGAGCCAGTTCAAGGGCCTAACGATGTGTCCAGCAGCACTGAGCACGTAATTTCTCTTGGTTTATGAAGGAGCAGGACTGAACCCTGGTTAGATTATTGTGAATAATTTGGGGGGATTTAGGAGGCGTGCTACCCAGAGCTTCCATCCACTCAGACCCCTTAAAGTATCCACTGCTGTCCTTCTAAACACATGGCACAGCAGTGCTTCAGCAGCTTTCCATCGAGAGCAAGTCTCAAAAGAATGGTAGAAGCAGCAAAGTGTATTGCTTTATTCAACTTTTCTCCTGCCTTTCATGGGGTTCTGTGAGGAGACTCATCTTTCCCCTTTCCTGAGGGAGAACTGACATCTCTGCTATTGCTCCGGATCCAGGCCTGAGACTCCAGACAGAGCTGCTAATGGGCCTCAGTTAATTGTCTGACCCAGAGGGTGTAAAATACTGTTATATTCTAGCTATGCTCTTTTGTGACCATTGACATCCTGGGCTCCTGCAAGGAGCTCTTTAGATAGAGCAAGTAATAAAAGTGATCGTAGGGATCCTTGACACGTGCCACCTAGGAAAGGAAACTGAGCAGATTTCAACTCATTCACCAGTGAGCTCAAGGGGATGCACAAAAGAGTGAAGTGGCCTTGGCAGAGCCTGGCCTAAAGTTACACTTCAGGAAGACAGAGCAAGTATTTCCTGAGGACCTGATCAAAGGCTCTTTCTCTTCAATGCCAATATAATGCCTTCTAGCTGCCAGCATATGCAGGTAGCCTCCAAGGGCTTCATGTGAGTTAATTCTCACGGTATCAGCAAGCACAGTGTTGCCAACCATCTTGTTTAATATTTTGTGGCTAAAATTTAATCAAAGCTGGTTGATTTCCTCCTCCTGTTTGTTTAAATCTGAGTTAGTGTGATCACAGGGAAGGCAGGACTATGTGAGTCCAGGGAGACAAGGATAATGGGGGGCAGTAGCAGAGGGTCTTCAGGGAGACCACTCTGGTGTCAAGATGAAATGACAGTGTCAGGAGACAGAGCTATACAAAAAAATAACTGATATTGGGTCTCTGCTGGCACTTGAGGAGTATTGTAATTCTTGGGGAATAAAACTACCATATATCATCCAAAATCAATTGATAAGAGATCTCGGAGAGATTAAAAACTCTTCCCGCCCATTCATTAGGAAAGGTGGCTTCTGTCCAAAGCTGATTGTTGGTGCGGGCCAACTATGATAAATGCTCTCTTACCCACCAAAAAGAAACACTTCTTAATGAGCTATCATCTTGTGTACGTTTTAATTTCCAAATTGCTGCAGTGGATATACAGTTGCCCAGCAGTGACAGTGCTGCTCAGAGGCATGCTACCCTAAGCAATATTTTAGAGTATAGGGTTTTTGTAGGTTCATAGAACTTTCTGATGCCAAACCAACTGCATGACCTGGGGATAGGATTAACTTGTGTATTATAAGCATTGCAACAAAAAAGTATTAACTTTTGTTTGGTGTATTGATGTATTGCACTCCGTACAAGGAAGTATTCACAAGTTAATGTGAGGCACCTAGGCATTTGTGGGGTGTAATTGCAATGACTGGGCGCACACAGCTCCTGCTAATTCATGAGGCAGTTACTGATGCTCAGCACCTTTGAGGATCAGGACATTTCTTTGTGAGGGAAAAGCTATTTCCCAGTAGGATGGTTCCTCCTGTTCTCCACAGCTGAGTTGTACCCTCTTTCTCCATGTGTGGCTTAGCCTAAGAAACATCCTTCCATATTCCCCATGCTCCTTGGGGAAGGTAGAGACCAGGACATCCCATGCAGCAGCCTCAGAACAGCGTAGAGGAGTTGACAACAAGGACCCATGGAGCCTGCCTTTGCTTTCCTACTGCATCCCTGAAATTTGCAGCTCATCACAGATCCAGTTCTTGGACCTGGAAAAGCCTCATGTGTCCCAACCTGTCGCAAACCCCACAGCTCTTAAAGAGCCTCGGTGACATTTATCCTGTGTCTCTAAATTATCCTCAGTAGAGTGGCGCTTGGGCCAATGACAGCGATGCTGCAAAAGGTCACTTGATGGACCTCAGTGCTCTGTTTTGTTTACTTAGTTTATTCAGCTTGCAATTGAGATAGGACATGCTTAATACATTGGTAACCAAGCTCCAGTCCCCAGCACCTCCTTGGATTATAGCAGTTATAGGAGGCGTTAGAAGAAATGGAAGGGGTTCAGCATAATTTTTTTGGTATGTCAGAATTTCAAAGGATTTCTGCAATTTAATGAACTCATTTAATAGGCATAATTGTCTTGAGTACATGTGAGAAAACTTCTGAAATAGCAGAATTAGGCATGCTCCATTTTGTAGCCTTTCAATGACCTCCAGCAAACGTGTGACCCAGATATGAGAGCCTCCTGTCCACTTGCATAAACATGATGTTTTAAAAAGGCGAGGAGGGGGGGCGAATAAAAGAATTGAGCTCTTAATGGCACATGGACAGAGACATACTGCAATTGCAAAACAAATTCAGGAGCAGATATTGAATTGCCTCGAGACTCTGCATGCCAAATCTCAGCCGCCTCCTGAGAGATGGAGGTTTGATGGCCATGGACCTTTGGTCAAAACTGCTCTGGATTTTCTCACACAGAGGTTCAAATTGGTAGTAAGATGCACAGAACTGCTTTAGGCCCATGAAAATCTCTGGTTTAATGCTTGAATGATGTCCAAGATGCTGTTGCACTGTATTCAGGATGTGTTATAACATAGGGGACTTTTTATTTCCTGGCCTTGATGGAGGCTGTGTAGGGGTTGCAGGGGCAGAAGTAGTGGCCATGCCAGACAGTAAGGAGGTGGTAGCTGCCTACTCCACCTGTGACCAGCCCTTCTGTCACATGCACACTACTTATGCTGCAAGAAAAAGCCATGATTTTAAAAACCTCATTAATTAACATGCATTTCTAATACATCATTAGCTCCCTATCACATGCCTTTCCTGCTTTTTTGGTCCAGAGGAGCTCTGTGGCTGGATTCTGACCATGAACTTCACCCATACTTGCAGAGAGGGATGAGTGGCTTTTGATTAGTTTAAGCCCACTATCACCATAGTAACGAGCAGTGATTGACAGGACTCTGAATTAATAGGCATACTTAAGAGAAGAGGATGGGGGTCCTGCCAGGAGTGTCCATGCCAGCACACATGGGATACCACCACCACTGCTGGCCCCGCTCATCACAGGCTGTGGCTCCAGCATCACACCTATGGAATCGCTACTTCCCGCATCGTTATGAGTCAGGTTTAATTAAAAGCAGGAACTAGCAAAGTGTTGCTGGGATTTAAAATTATAGGCCGTTGGTTATTAACTGCTACAAATTAGGTAGACGCTGTTTCAAGGAGAGCAATTTCCACAGAAGGCGCTGGTAAAGCGAGCTGGCATAGGGAATCACACAACTTTCCAGCAGGGATTGCCAACGTTCTCAGAAAAGCTCTTTTTTGGCCACGTCTTGGGTTTTACGCATGACCAAGATTTAGCATTGTTCATGCTTGCTTGCAGCAATGATACTTTTCTGTCTATGAAAAGTCATTTTTCATTTTAACAATAATTCCCAGGCAGGAAAAAACATGTCCTGGTTTCTCCACTGAGCCAAACACTGAAACAAAATATTGGGCCAAATTATGGCTTGATTTTGCAACTTTAAAATCTGCCTTTGCAAGTTAGTGCTGAATTTAGTTCATTCGCCTCAGGCGTTTTCCATGCAATAAAAATTGTGTTTCTTTTTTTCTTTTCTCCCTTTTTTTTTCCCTCTTTTTTTTTTTTTTTTTACCTCCTGCCATTTGGAGAAAATGAAAACTCAAACGAGAATGAAGTCAATTGTTTGATTAAAATTTCCTGTACTCTTGGTGTCGGAATTAAAACCACACAGAAGGCTCACTCCGGGTATCTTGCCTAGAAATCTGCATTATCATTGCGGCTAAAGCTGCTGATGCAGATGAGGCACTTTGAGTTGTGGTAGCCAGGCACTAAGGAAAGCAAAACCAGAGCAAAATGAGGCTTTAAGACCTTAATACTTCTGTTCAGCTGTTTAAAGGGAGAAAGTGGTGAGCTGGTCTGAAGATTTTCCTTCTCCGCTACTTTTGCTGCTTCTGCAACCCTGCAGGGGAGAAGAAAACAGTCTTTGAGCTATAATAGGTGTAAAACTAGGCAAATTCAACAAAGTTTTAGTGAGTGAGAATGGAGAGCAGCGTTCACAACATTTTACTTGGCAGTCTCTTTATGGGTACTCAGACGTGCAGGCTGGGAGTGTGATACACAGAGACAGATTGCTCTGTGCTGGAGAATGGGGGATTTAAGGTACCACGCATAGCACAACTTTCATTGGGATTAAAAATGTAGAGTGCAAACCATGGTCTTTGGCACAAAATGAGGAAGAAAAAGCTCTTCAGCACCAAAGTTTTTAATCCAGTAAAAGTTATTGCAATATCTATCATTGATGGCTTTTTATGAGCCAGTAAGGCGGAAGGCCACAATTTACACATATCTTCAGAGTAGATAGATCACTTTTCCCCCCAGAAGTTAACTGATAAACTGCATGTGGTGTATGTGTATGTATGTGAGTGTGTATATGTTTTCCTGTGACTGTGAGACATCAAGTAGTTAGTGAGGGAATGTAAAAGCTCATTATTGTTTATTGTCAAGTGTGGCAAAGGAACAGAAATTAAAGAGGATGGGGGGAAGCGAGCAGCTGTAGCTGTGCTGACACCAATAACTTTTCATGAGGGTGAGCCTAAGCATCAGGATGTCAGAGCCTCATTCCTGCCCTTTTGAACTTTCTTCTATAGATCAAGCTGAAATAGAGAAGTGAGAGAAAGATCCTTCTCTCCCCAGCGGGGCAGAGAGGAAACCGGCTGCTCATGCAAATATTTCAGATGAGAAGTTGAACACACGCCCTGCTCACATCCGCAGGGACAGCCACATGCTTCGGAGGCGGAAACAGGTATAAAGTCAGTAGTACATGGGGGAGAAGTGGGGCTTCCTCATGTCCACTCATGTCAAATCAAACTAGTAGTATGATGGGGCCCTGCCAGTATTTTGAGCGCAGCAGTGGAGCCCCCAAACATGAGGCACAGGAGGAAGGAGCATCATGGAAGCATCCTGGCCAGGCTGGAGCTCAGCTGACCCCAGCCACAGGCAGGAGCTTGGTGGGTTGTGCTCTTCTTCTGGGCACATGGCCTGCAAGAAGCCACAAGCTGCACCTTCTGTCGCAACCCTGCTGCTGCTGGCTGTGGGGCAGTTCATGCTATGTTGGCACAAGTTGCCTTATGGGACCTATGTAGGGAGATGTTTATGCTTGGAATGTTTTGTCCTTAAGAGCTGGCCCTGAACATTTCCTTCATGGTGGGATTGAGCAGGGACAGGATGCAGCAGCAAACCTGCTGCTGGGGCTCCTGGCCATGCTTCCAAGCTGGCCACGGGGCTTTCCACCAGCCTCTGTGTTGCAGGTGTCGGACACAGAGAGGCCACCGCACGGCCCGGTAGCTCTTCAGACTTTTTTGGTGTCTGTCTGCTACTCAAGTGGCAGTGGTTGAGGTCCCACTGGGCTCAGGAGACTCTGACACATGTTAATGTGTGGCATTGTGTGGTCTAGGGTTTGTTTTCTAAAAGCAAAATGAGAAGTGAGAGGCAGCTGGTGTGCTCATAGACCTTTGTGAATAGATGGCCCCAATCTGCTCTCTTGGATAAAGAAATAAGGTAATTTGTAAAGCCCAAATTTCCCATCATGGTAGCACAGGCTGCCTTTTCACTCCTCTTAAAATATGGAGATAGCAAAGGATGCTCAAACTTGGATGATACCCAAGTGTATTTTGCTTTCTTGGATCAAAACAAGCCACCTCTGAAATCAGGTTTCTGCTGAAATCGGGTTCTCCTGAGCTGCCTCTCAGCTGCCAGAGAAATGGGGAGAGACTTCTTAGTAAGGCTTGTTGTGATAGGACGATGGTTTTAAACTAAAAGAGGGAGATACAGGCTGGATATGAGGAAAAAATTCTATATGAGGGTAGTAAAACACTGGCACAGGCTGCCCAGAAAGGTGGTGGATGCACCATCCTTGAAGACATTCAAGGCCAGGCTGGATGTGGCTCTGGGCAACCTGATCTAGTTGAAGGTGTCCCTGCTTATTGCATGGGGGTTGTACTAGATGAGCTTTGAAGGTCTTTTCTAACCCAAACCATTCTATGATTCTATGATTCTGCTTGATTTCTTACTGTAGTACCTCAAGGTCCCAGCCAAGACACAGGTCTCACTGTGGCCGGAACCATGCACACCCCATTGAAGAAAAACATGTGCCATCTTGCAGAGATTCAAGTTTAAATACACAATGGTGAGAGGAGAAAAATAACAAGCAGAGTGACTCAAGGCTGTTGGGATGGCTGGTGGCAGATGTGAGAATAGACTGTATCTCTCCTGCTGAAGTGGTGGACTCAGGATGAAGCCATTCTACCATGTCTTGGATCCTGATCATATGGCCACTCAGCCTGTACAGGCTTCCTGCTAGCATTAAGCAACAGCAAAGAATTGCTTCCTTACATATGTATGGTCAGACTTGGAGGTTCAGCTGCATTGCAGTGATTTGGGTTGAAAAGCTGGAAACACCTGTGTATCCAAAAAATGCCTGTATTTCCAGACAGCATCACCGCTGCTCTATGGCTAGCTCACTTAAGCAGAGGAGATACTTTACATGAGAGGCTGTGTTATTTAAAAACGTGAAGATCTCTTGTTTTACATGAAGAGGCATGTGTTCAAATAGGGAAGTGGGCACACAATATCCGCTGAAAGCCCCTGGCAGCAGCAGTGTCATTAGTATCTCTGCAAAAGTTTCCCTGTCTGCACTCCTCTCACAGGGCTTTGATGACAATTTGTGAGCAACGCTTTGAGGATGATTTTAGTAAAGCCCAGTTCTGCCTGTGCTTTCCAGACCTTAATACTCACACCTCAGTAGTGCAGAACTTGCTGTCATTTCATGACATAACATGTCCCAAGAAAAAGTCTTCCTTTATTCTGTATGTTAGCCCAGAGTTTGATCATCTGTATCTTTTTAAGGTCTCCAATGGTATTTAGATAGTTTAGTGACTTATAAAACAGTGAGGGGTGGTTGCCTCTTCATAGACGTTTGAATTTCCACTCATGCGTCTACTGACATTGGGATTTACTCTTGACTGTGACTAGTTCAAAGGGAAGACCTGGTCTGGGCTTCCTCAATGGCAAATATTGCATAGCCATAGCTACCTTCACCATTAGCAGCATTCAACATTTTCTGCAGTGTTTTGGTTTATATTCAGCATTACTTTTGCATCAGTGCTTAGGCAGTCTGGGTCCCAAGCCTTGCCTTTAATAAATTTTAACGCTATATTGCTAGGTTGCATCACCTTCCTGAAGTAAAAAGCAGCGAATGTGTTACATCTATTTAGTTTATTACAAAAATCCTTCCACAATCCTAATGGCTGCCCAGATCTTTTGGGAAAATCCCTGCTCACACAGCTCTCAGACTGCAGGTCTATGTATTTTGGTGATACTCCATCACATCGGTCAGCGTTCACCCCAACCCTCTGAAGCTGGGGACCATGGAAAACAAAGTAAAATCCTACATTCAAGCGCTGAGAGACGTCCTTTTGGGAAGAAGTATTCAAATGAGGTGCACAAACACCACAAAAACTGGAACGGGGCACGAGCCAGGGAGCAGTAGCCTGTCCTTTGCGAGAGAAAGCAGCGAATAATGAGTTGGTTATAGAGGAGATAAAAGAAAAGCTGACCTCTGCGATAAGCATGGAGGTGGTGGGAACGCTGAAGCAAGGAGGTAATTATCACAACTCTCCAGGATGAAGTGGGTACAAGAGCTAACGTAGCTGAGCAGTGAATCTCAGCAGCAGAAAAAATGGATCGTGCACAGCTGCAGGGGTTACTGCTGGAGACTGTATCAGAAAGAAGAAAAATGGATATTGCCTGCAGAGGGACTCTGCACTTTATTGGGCTTCCAGGAGAAGTCGGCTCCGGCGTATGCAGGAATTCCTGTGAAGATGATTTCCCAGCTACTTTAGATTCACTGCAAACAGGTTTCAAGTGATAAAATTCTTTGGGGGATATGGGTTATAATGAATGCTCCGTTTTAGAAGAGGAAACAAATAGTGCGATGTTGCAATGTTTTAGCAGGGAGAAAGCCATTGTTTCCAGATTTGTATTAATGATACGGAGTAGGAGGAGGATGAAGAGATGACAGCGTTTGTAAATGAGGGAAGTGATCAAAGATCAACGGCAGTCCCAGGAGGAAGGGTGAGAGCAGTTGGAAAATACTAAATTTCAGCTCCGATTCTTGTATCCCTTAGGATATATTTATGAATCTTTTTTTTTCCTATAGAGTTTTCTGGCCACCTCAACTTAAGATAGTGCATTGAGCCTGCATACCTCTATCATTTGGCCAGCAGTTAAATCCAGCTTCAGCTGCTAATAGTGATGAACCTCGAGTCAGGAGAGACAGCAATGCTCACGCCTTGTGAGAGATGGCCAGCTGAAGCTGTTTCAAGACTCCTGTCATGAGCGCAGCTCTCACCATGTGAATGATTCTGGGTATTACTCACAACTTGTAAGAACAAAGTGAAGAAGAGCATTTGAGCTGCATTTTTAAATACAGCCACATGAACAATGCTTTGGGAGGAAAATAATTCCTGTCAAGCATTTATATGTGGCACCAGGAAAAAGAATCCCAAGATTTGCTCTGGAGATCTAGATCTGTAGGCAAAAAGATGTAAAGTAGGAAATCCCAAAACACAAAAAGAATTATGTTGCTCAACTAACATTATATTTCTTGCATGATAATAATTACAAACAGACGCAGCACTTGATGGTTTGCAGATTTGTTTCTCTTCTCCACTTAGTTCAGCTAAAATTCGTACAGTATTCCCCTTCATTTGTGGGATAATTGACTTGTTCTGATGATATCCCTGGGCTTATGATCTCAAGCTGAGCGGGATCTCTCAGTCGAAGCCGGATGTCTCTGTGAAAGCAGCACTGTGATTTCATCACATCTTACTGGGTTCAAAAACTGCTGTGGAGATACAATCACCTGGGCTGCGCAGAAAGTGACGCCAGATAAGCAGAAGGGTTCCTTGCACCCTTTGTGGTGGCTGAAACAACAAACCCTGTGACTCTCCCCTTTACACAATGTCTGTAGCGATGCCAAACCCAAAAGTGTTGGAGAAACAAAAGTCATGAAGAATTGCATGTCAGGGAACAGCAGGAGAAGACTTTCTGTTTCTAAAGCTGCGCAGGCTCTTTGGGGCGACCTGCTCTTCTATGACTGCCGGCTGGGCTTCCCACTCTTCCTTTCTTTCACCTGCTCCATTGCCTCATCTTCTCTATTTAAGAGAATTTCAGCTGTTGACTTGTTCTTTGCGTGAGTTTATTGACTTGTTTTGTGAGGCCATTTGATGCCTTGGCACAGCATTAGCTTTGCTATAGCTGGGCTTTGCTGCTGGGCTGCTCCTCAAGAGAAGCTC
The DNA here is from genome assembly GCA_009867235.2 of Psittacus erithacus. Taxonomy (NCBI): domain Eukaryota; kingdom Metazoa; phylum Chordata; class Aves; order Psittaciformes; family Psittacidae; genus Psittacus; species Psittacus erithacus. The sequence goes on from WYDI02030027.1 coordinate 20,998, forward strand.
TTGTGTCTCCATCATACCCTGGTACCTGCAGTACTGTGTCTAGTTGAATATGTGCCCCCAAATCTCCCTCATCTTGATCAGCCTTTCTGTGTTCTCCTCTTTTGCATGAGTACAGACCTGGAGGAGGACTCCCCTGTACCATGGAGTGAGTAACCTGTCTTATCTCTGAAGGGACAGGAGATGCCATGTTTTTCAGGCTTTTCATGCGACTGTCTGTGTCTACAAGCTGAGTCACCTTCTGCCTGCAGTTGCAGTCCTTGTCATACACCATCTCAAGCTTTATTCTTGGCAATAATGTCTCATCCAGCTCTGCTTCTTCTCCCTGGTGATCATGCACTTTGGTTTCCCATCTTTATCAGAAAGGGCAGCTTTGTGCTTAAAACCTGCTTTTGTTTTTGGTGCTTTCTGTTTGTGTTGGGCATTTTTTGATCAGGAAATTGTTTCCCCTGTGGACCATGAGGTTTGGTCTGTGTCTTACTGCCTGGTTTTCCTGAGCAGCTGGTCCCAAGCAGACATGGGAGGTCACCTCTTGTGTGTTTGAAAATTCACAAGAAATACTGATTGGAAATGAGACACTAAGATATTACATGAGCAAAAAGAGTTAGAAGAGAATATAGTATCATTTATAATGCTCCATGCAGGTCTTAAGTATTAATGTTTCCATGTGTTAAACAAGTGCCACCTTAAACAGTTCGATCATTCTGTATAGGCTGCAGCTCACACAACAGCAAAGCTTAGGCTTGTCACCAACCTCTCCTTAGTACACAACACAGGACTGCTCCATCATATTCACTCTTTTCTCTCATGCTGCTATTTTCCACCCTTCTTGGCCAGGCCCTTTTTCTCCAACTGGTAAGCAACCAGTACCTTAGTTTGATTGTTAGTCTCAATTCATGTAGTCATTGCCTGTAATAAGGTACAAATCTATCCACTAGTAGAACTTCAGGAGCTTTACTATATGACTTGCATACAGAAGAGTCACGGATGATTTGGGCTAGGCTCTCATAGACATCTTGTCTGGTTCTGTCAGCAGAGCTACACCAGGGAAAGGTCTTGCTTCTGCTGCAAAAACTAAACCTTGACCCAGCCATGAGAGAGGTGACTGTTTAAAATGCCTGGGGATGAAGTCAAATGAAGCCATTTCAATATTGACTGAAATACTTAATTTTATCTGCACTGACTACTATGAACATATTTTCCTTTCAATTACAAGCAGTGGGATAACCTAGGTCAAAGATGAACCAGATGGACTCTCCATCCTCAGCTGCTCTTTAAGGACAGGGCTGGGAGACAGGACAACCCTTAATACAGGCCATCATTCCTATGGCCTTACAACTTTGCCCTTGGACACAGGGGGAAAATGAACCAGATACAGTTGGCTGGTGATTTGGTTTTCAATCCAGAGGAAGCTGGAGTCTCCATTGCCAGAAGTCAAATAGCTGCCAGCAAAGTATTTGCGTGAAGACTTGCCTAACATCTTCTGGCTGACAAACTGCATTATATGTCTGTCCCTGTGCCCAGGAGTAAACATCCCAGTTTTCTACCTCAATACGCTGTGTCATATACAGCCAAAATTGTAAACTTCTCGTGGTGGTCTCCAAGCTAGGTCCAAGACAGAGCTGATGTCAGGGACCTGCCTTGAGAAGAAGGGGAAGGAGCTCTGTCTCAACTACTGCTGCTTGGGCAACTTGCTGACACCAGAGCCCTGAAAAAATTAGCTTAGCAGCAGGCAATATCAGAGCCAAGAAAAGGCAGATCAGCAGCTGCTGGAAGCAGAAACTCCTTCGCAAGTTCTGGTCCTCTCTGTTATCACCCAAGCTGCTTTCCTGACTTTTAGCAACAGCTTTTTGTTAATTAGGTCATGCGTGGCCATTGTATGTGAAGTGCTACACGATCCAGTAGGAACAGCTTTTTGTGCCGGAGTCTTTTCACTTCTTAAGTCTCGCATTTTCTTTGCTCTCCAGGTTATGCTGAGACAGAAGGAGGGACTTGGAGAGGGAAGATTAACCTTTCGCTGGCCACAATTCTCTCCCTCTTATCATGGAGGATTCGGCAACCCTGCCCCCTCCCATCCAGCCTATCTGTCTGAATTGCTGAAAGCATAATGCTCCCATATAAGAGATAAGTAAGTGAGCTCTCTTTCTTTTCCATAGGGATGAACTATAGTGTATGCAGATTATTAGGAGAAGAAAATAATATCAGAGAAAGGTGGCTTTCTTAAAAGGCATCGGTAGCATTAGTGTCATGTGTGAAACACCCATTTGTGACAACTGTACAGATCTTTCAATGGAAAATTGTGCCGTGCTACCTTTTAAAGTATGAAATGCTAATTTTGGATTTACAGTTTTTGAACTGGAGGGCTGCATTTTGCATGGAATTTTGTTTAATTTCCCAGTGAAAAAAGGCATTTGAAACACAACTGCCTACAGCCAACTGTCAACAAAAATCAACTGTAATAACACGCAGCCTGTCACTGATTTATGTGGTGATGTGGTAATCTTCTCAATTTAGCTGGATATTTCTTCTTCATACCAAATAGCTGAAAGTCTTGCTAGACATTTATGAATATCGGGAGGTACTATTAGGAGGATAATGGGGCAAGATTAAAGAGGTGTTCACTAGTTCAAAGTGCCAGTTAAAGAGACAGGGAATCGAGAGGTGTGGATATATATGGCCCATTGGTATAAGTGAACTTTATATTTTCAGAGTTGCTTAAGATTTGGGAGACGGCATATTGAGATCCATCTGCCATGAGAGCATCTTTCTAAAGGGAAACTGGGGGGAGCAGCTATACACATTCCCCCCCTAAAAAATCTGCTTTTGTTTAGCAGGGGATGGGTTGAAAATCTTGGAGAGGAAGCAAATGAGTATGGGTGATGTTAGGGCAAAACAAGGTGCTGAGACTCCTCACCCTTTTCTCTGAAGGTCTGAGCTTTGGACACGGTCACTTTGCACCAGGCTACGTCTCAGCGAGAACTGGCAAGTAAGATATCACACGCTGTGTATTACAGCTAAGAAAAGTAATTGGCCTCTCATAAAGAGCTAGAACTAATGCAGACAAAACGATGCTGCAAGACTTGAGCTGCAAATAAAGAGACAAGTTTGTGTTTTACAAAAATGTATAATTTACCAGGCATTTCATTATGCTGTATAAAAAGGCAAAAATGATAATTGAAAATAAATGTGGCTGCCTAGCTACAGTATATGCTGCCAGCGTTACTGTAAATAGAAGCGCTTTCTTGCTGAAGATAGTTGAAATTTTGATACAACTTCTGTCTGCAGATTTGTGTAATGTATCTCGTTAAATTTGTTTCAGTTTGGGTATTTGTTGCAGAGAAGCAGGCAAAATGTGAGGCTCTGTCTGTGTATTTCTGTATTGAGGGGTTTATACAACTACATTCAGTATTAACACCGGACTCTGCAGATGCACACATCTGTGGAGTCTGAGAAAGGATGCATGTTGGTGAGTGTATTTCAGGGCAGGCAAAGTACATCAGATACCTTCAAGGTTGCCAAAGATATTTCATGGTCCAAGTAACATGGTTACAAATACACATATACCAAAGTAATGTTGTAGAGTTATTTTTCCCTGAAGCAAAGGGTATTTTGAACTGCCATTTTTCATAGGCAGCATGCAAAGATGGGGCTACGTGGGGATGCTGAGAATTACTGAAGAAGGAGAAAATGGGTCCATGAATTGTCATTGCTTCTGCTCTGAAAGCTTCTTTCTGGCCCACCTCATCCTTTGGGTAAGAGCAATTTGCCACAGACATGTTGTCCATCTGTGTCCTAATGTCTACCTGGTGCTCTCTACATTCAACAAGGGAAATATTTCCTGAGGGAGTTTTTTGGGGAAAAAAGCCCTCTCCTGGATTCAGATATTTTCCTCTGAGACTTTTAATTTCTCAGCAGAGGGAGCAGCAAATGGCTTTAAGATCACTTCATGGTATCTGCTCATGTTCTCCAGCAGCAGCAGGCTGTGCAGGTTACCCAAGTTATGAGTGAAGCTACTGAGTTTCCATTAGCTGTGGAATTAAGCTAAAAAAGGCAAAGGTAAGATGCCTTCCCTTGACAGAAAGAGGCTTGACACCACCAAGACGGCTTTAGAGGCCACAGAGGTGGGGTCAGAGAGAAACAGCAAATAAAACTAGTTGCTTGTTGAGACTCCTATACCACAGATCCCCAGCAGGATGGATGCAATGGGAACACCATGGACCAAGCACTGGGAAATAAACTGATCAGAAGGAGAATTATACTTACATATGTGTGTTTAGATCCACTGTTTAAAATTATCTTTTTTGTAAGGTTTAGTTTCCATTTGGACTCTTTTTTTATCTATAGACTCAGCTGGGCTGCATTGTTCAGACAGTCATGGTTGTGTTTAGATAGGTCAGGCCCTCTGAATTCACTTGGCCTTCAAGCAAAAAACTCATCATGAATAATGAAAGAAAAGGAAAATAATGCCTGAGACAGAATGACTTTAAAAATGATTAATATCTATTCTTTCCCTCATAATTTGCCTCCAGACTTTTCCCTTTTTGAAAATAGCTTGCCATTAGCAGTTGAACTTTCAGTAGTCAGTACTTCAATGGAACTGGTGCTCTGAAGCCAAAGAGAACATTTATTATTATTATTATTATTATTATTATTTCAAGAAATCAAAGTTCATTTTGATAAATTCAAAGCCCCAGATGAACGCAGGAAGGGCCAAGTTCTGCCCTCAACCCCATCTAGTTTGCTCAAATTGACCACTTGAAACACAGCAATGTTTGCCAGAGACATACTGAAATTCTTGAGACTACGGAGGTGTAAACACCACTTTCAGGTTGCCATCTAATAACTGCTTATAGAAAAGCAGGTCTTGTGCAGAGCATTACAGAGGGGATTTGTGGTGAGGAAGGAACAGGATATACCAAGGATGCAACTGACAGTCACTTGAGTAGCTCAGAGGCTCTCAGGGACCACCACTAAGGTTCCCAAAGCTTTATCTCAGGCAGGAGATTTCCTTTCTCCAAAGGCTTTTATTAAAAGTTAGTTCAGGTAAATGCTGACAACAAATAAGCAAACCTGTTGAGCCCCATGTCCACAACTTGCCAGGCTTCTCTGTGACATTAAAGAGAGCTAACAGCTGAAGGAAATATTGCATGTTTTACCCTTTCTATTTAAAATAACAACAAGAAAGTGCTACTTTTGCAATTGCATTTAGGTTCATTTCCGGCACCTCCTATCCCCAGCCTCTAAAGGCTCCCAGGTACCTCTCATTAAAGGAAACCCTTTCCCACAGTGCCTTGGCCATGATTTTGAAACAACCCAAAGCAGCTCCATCTACCTCCAAAGCAGCTCCACACCACTATGTAGGTTGTGCTGAGTCAGGGCTGGGATGGATGTAGAGCAATTATAACCAATGAGCTGAAGGAAGTTAATTAGTATATTCCAAGCACCTGTAGAGCTCTTTCCACTGCAGTTTGAGCTTCTGTTATCTCCCCCAGGACACAGCTCTACTGCATCTTGCTTACCTTCCATCTGAGCATCTCAATCCAACCTCATAGATGCCATTCATTGCCTTGGCCTATCCTGAATTTCAGGTAAGTCTTTGTGTTATTCCTAAAGTCTTACAGCTTTGTAGCATGACAGTGTTTTAGGTTTTGGTGAGATGAAGAGCAGAGGTAGTTTGATGGTTGTAGGATCTGAAATTGCTCCTTTCCATGGCTGTTGCAAGGTGGAGTAGCTGCCTGATGTGAAAGAAGGTGGTTTCATCTTTTTGTGGCAAGAACCTAGTGGCTGTTTTACTTTTTAATCCCTTTACCCACATGTATGTTTATTTCCCACTACATGATTCTGTTTTGTTGGTGTGTTTAACCTTTAGATACCTGTACACAATGTATTGCCTCTCTCGTGTCTCTTAGCTGTTCATCTGCGGATAGCAGCAAGGTTTTATGGGAATTGGTACTTCGTAAGGAAGTCAGACTTCTTTGATTTCCTGTCAAAATAGTGGATGATGATTTTGTTTGTAATGGTGAGATGCGCCAGTTCTGTGAGCATGATGGTCTGTGCAGTACCTGAAGTCAAAACTGTTAATGGTCTTCAGTCAGGCAATGCTCCTATTGAGTGCATGGGGTTTACCCCGGTTAAAACAGGGATTGCCCCAAAGTTTCTGCTTTATCCTTTTCCTGGTGCATTTGGTCCTGGAGGAGGGTTGGGAGAACAAAAGGTGCATCTTTTACTCCAGGGCTGTAGTTTCAGCAGGATTAATGCAGGCTTCAGGTGTCCCAGCCAAATTCATTTGCGAGCTTGTGGTCACAGCTGAACTCTGTTGCAACACTGAAGGGTAAAGGATGGCTGCAGCGTACTGAGGGGCTACTAGAACTTTCAGTGCCTTTTGAATCAGGCTCTGCATTAATTATCTCTGCCTGTGCTAAGGGGTGGAAGGAGACCTTTTAATGTATGCCAGGGGATAAAGCTACTTGTGTTACCCACTGAAAGCATGGCAGCCTCAGCTTAAATGGCTGAACCTGTGTCAGGTGCCCCATCACAGACACTTTAATGGCTCAGGGGAGCAAGGCTTATATGGCACAAACCCCGTCCCCAAAGAAAATCCCTCTGATACCAAGAATTTCACCTGCAGCATAGGGCAGTCTGGGTAATAAGACATAAAAATGCACTTGTATATTATCTGCAGATATAATTGAATGTATATTCAAATCCACAATAGGTACACCTGGGCTGGCTCCCTGGCATGCATAAGTATTCTCTGCATGCGTGTGTGTGTTCTCTGCAATCTACACTACACATTAATATGACAATCCATATATTGTGTTAGGACATGCTGTATGCAGACAATGCTCCAGGTACTGAATTTTTTATATATATATATTTATTTTTTTTTTTGTAAACCCTGAAATATGGCTGATATGGTCCACTGCAAAATGAACCTATATTGGAAATGGCAAAATTGTAATGTAAAATATACTGGGGTCAGTGGGGTGTGATGTTTTTTTGCATACATTTTTTCTTCCTTGACCCATGCCATTCTCCCGCATATAGGGGGAAAAAAGCTTCATCTCACAAGGAAATGTGATGTCCTTTACTGCCAGAGGCTCTTGCTGTTTTAAATGAGGAAAAAGCACAATGCATGAAGAAGGAAAATTAAAGCATATTCATTTTGGAAATTAGATACGGTGTCAGGAGACTCTGGAAATAGCAGGGTTTGAATGGAGCACCAGACTACAAGACAGTTCACTGAACTTTTGACCACTATTTATACTATGGGAGCTTTTGAAATGGGAAGACAGCAAAGTATTTTATAGCTGTTTAATAGCGGATTGTGGTTTTTACTAGACATTTATCTTCCCTTGGAGTGTATATAAGATAAGTAAACATTATGTAGTGTAATTGTATTGTGTTGGAAGCACTTTAATTTAGGGTTGGTTTATTTTCCCTGTTTGCGGTACATCTCATCTCAAGCAGCAATGCTGCCTGCCTCTGTGAGTGTGCGCACTTGCCACCCAAATGCCTTACCCATCCTAGGATCTAAAAGGGACCTCCTGAGATCTAAGGATTGAGGGTTACGTGTTGGGCAAAGTATTACCTCTAAAGCAAGGCTGGCTGTGGCCCTGGATGATTTGGGAAGCTCATGTGACTCCTAGCACCAGGCCTGACTTAATCTCTCTCTGATTCTATACAATGAAACTCAGTTTAATCTCATATAGGGCTTCAGTCCTTCTTTAACATTCCAAGTACAGTGAGCAATACACCCTTCCAGGGTTGGCAGCTATCTCATTACGATTGTAATGATGCATCACCAGGCAGACATGCATGAATGAAATGCTGTTTGCAAAACCAAAAATGCGTTTGGGGTATTTTTAGGTCCTATTAAATTGGGCCTTTGTTCATGGAAATAATGTGGAAAGATCAGAATTTTGATGTAACCCAGAAAATGTTGTCTCTGAGCAGTTTTTAGCCCTTTAGTCAAGACTCTTCTTTCCCTTCTCCCTTTTCTTTCTGTCTACATAAATTTAGCTTGAGTTGGCATGGGGAAAGTTGCACCGTGGCACTGGGTGTCAGTCTTCTGGGAGGGAAGTGCTCTGGAGAAGGAGCTGCCACCATCAAACAAGCCATCTCCTGTAGCTGGAGGTTCCAATGGAGTTGTGCTATACTGTGCAAGCTGCACATGGTGCTATTTCCATTTTACTTGTACCCTTTTTTTTCCCCTGGAGATGATTATAAAATGGATCTGTTAGTGCTTAAAACTGTGAACACTACAGTAAAGCCTTTTTTTCTTTTTCTATTTTTAATGTGATATTTGGAAAGATTTAAGCTGATGGACATCCATTGTGTAGTCCCTTTGTCTGCTGTTACTTAACCCGCCATACAGTATAGCCTATGTGGGGAGGAAAAATAAGATTCTCCTTCTGCCATGGAAGATGCTTTTCTTCCTTGGACTAGAAGCTCCTCTCCTATCACTAGCCAGTAACAACCCTTCTGTTCATCCTTATGTCAAAGCCACACTACTGAGCTAATAGAGATCGCTGACAATTAGAGATGAGCTGAAATGATTTGGCAAACTCCGGGTGCTTGTGAACCTGAGGGTGTTCTCAGATCCCTACAAGCCTGTCGGGTGTATTGCCAGCCGTGTGCTTCCCACGTCCCCCGTCCTAATGGGGAGAGCAGTTGGGACGTTGAGTCCAGCTGGGCCCGGAGGTTGGAGAAGAATGAGAGGGGGAGTCTATCAAGATGCAGCTCTTCCCTGCTGAGAGATGCAGCTCTTCCTTGCTCTTCCCTGCTTCCCTTCCTGGCTGCTCTTTGTTGCTTCTCCTTGCCAAGGCGTCCCAGGCACTGTCAGGTTTCTTCTCCCTGTGTGAGATGGATGTGACAAGATCCCAGGGTTGCTCTCTGTCTTTTGCTTGTGAGTAGCTAGATGGGCCATATCTGGAGATGTCACTTGAACAGACAAGACAGACAATGCATAAGATAATGTTTTAAAAGGAACACAAATTGCTTATTGGCAAATACCTCGTTAGGTTTTCCATTTGGTTTGTTTCCTCCTTTTTGTAATGGCTTTTCTTTGTGTTATTTTTTTTTCCTCTGGTCTTATGAAGCATTTCTATCCTGTGCTTCCCAGTTGATTAAGACAATATCATGAAATACCTTGAGACCCTATTTATGCCTGAAACTTATAGGGCAAATAGTGAATTTGGATTGTTTTCTTGCTGTTCATTCAGTTTAAGACTGTTTGAAGGTAACAACCTGAAACAATATCCCAAGTAACCGTTGTTGAAAAAGCAACCAATATGAGCATACTCCAAACAAATGTCTTCAAATTCAGAGTATGTAATGAGATGTTCTACCACTAGAAATGGTGACTGATTGATGGCTAAGCTATGGCCAGCAGCTTGTCCTCAGAAGCATGATTTCCACCTTGAAAAACTGAATTTACCTTTCATGCTCATCACAGACCTACACCAGCCAAGACAGCTTTGCTCAGTCCCAGCTAACTGTTCGTGGTAATATGGAGAGAAGCTGGCTCCCCAGCCTCGTTAGGGAGCTGTGCTGCAGGAAAACTGCTTAGGGAATTGTTGTAAATCACTTGAATCCCATGAAACTGAAATGAAGAAGTGCATTTTCATTATATTATTTTATCTTTTTAAGGCTCCAGGGTCTCTTTCTTTTTCATCATGGTATGGAAACCTGTACTTCAGCCTTCCCATCTGCCAGCGTGTCTATTGTGGTGGACTTTGGAAGTATCTTCTCCTGAAGCCCAGTAAAGCTTTCAACCTGCACCAAGTGCAAACTTATGCCTATTAAATAGTAGTGGTGATGAGCATCAGGTGGCCAAACCCTAGAAATTGGCAAATTTTGATGTGTGGGCATATGAAATATATCTGCCTAGCCCCTAGAAACAAAGAGAGGGACCATGCTGACAGTTAGATCTTTATCCTACATGACTATACATGCTTTGCTGTAGAAAAACATAGAAAACCAGACCAGGACGAAGGCACAGAGGTAATCAAACAGGAAAACAAATTACTTGGCCCCATTATTTGCATCGTAGACCATGTGAACAAGTTAAACGCAAGTTCTTTGTGTGCATGAAGAGATAACAGATCCACATTAATTTTAGAGCTGATTGCCATTCTTTATGAATAGAAACATAATGCAGTGCCAATGCCAAGTCCTGCCAGCCTTTCCTTTTTATCTTCTCTTTCAAACATAGACAACATCGAAGGTCTGATCATTGTATCCCCTGTTTATTCAGGAGCTGGTTGTTAAGCCAGGGGACAGCAATGGCACCTTGTTATGGCTGAGGTGATGATGTCATGCCAGCAAACACTGTAAATAGCACTTGGAGATTTTTTCTGAGGCTGAAAATAGTTTCTGTAGAATAATGCTAATTTAATATAGTTTCATAAATTGAAAAGAATTGAATGAATGACAGTAGATTTGTGAATAATTTGCAAATTGAAACAGTGATAGAATTCGTCAATGTGTTCTCTATTAATAGTTTGCTCTGCTTTACATAGCTGCTGAGCAGCCTTAGTTCTGGGTTTTTTGAGGAAAAACTGGATGCTTCTTATTATTTTTGCTATTTTAGTGCTCTTTTTTCTGTTCTAAGAGCCATTGTTTACTTTTGAATTGGATGAAAGATGAATCCAGGTTACGTTCTGACATGACAATGAAATTGTCAATAGAAATCAATGACTTGTCACATGATGAGTTAGGGTCTATAAGGCAGCCTACCAGTGTCCTTATGTCTTCAGCCTTCAGCATTGTGCCTCCCTCTTTGGGAGCCAGGCAACTGTACTGTTACAGAAAGGTGGTGTCATCACTAAGGGGATTATAATGGAGTTTAATAAACCTGGAAGCTGAGGCATGGGATCTTAATACCAGCACCAGTGTTATGAAGCAGTGTATTGTCTATAGAACCTGGTGTTTGTATCTATATTTATTGACCCTAGAGGGGTAATACACATGGAAGAGTTAGAGGTCAAAGAGCTCACCTTCAGCATCTATAGACGGCCATGGAGCAGAGCAGGTTAGCACACTCTGCATTGAAATAGCATCATGTCAACTTGGTCCTCCCAAGGACTTCAGCTTAATTGCCTACAGTTGCTTTTGATGTTTGCATAGGAATGGTGACAGGATTATTTAGCCTTGGGGAATGTCAGTGTTGGAAACCCATGAACATGTTGGTGCTGTGATATGTGTTGGGCAGGTGCCATACAAACTGGGTGCTGATGGGCTCCTGAGTGTTCCCAGAACACTTCTTCCTGATTAAGCAAGGCTATAGTCAATGCTCTTGCTTCTTTAGACCATGCTTGTCATTGCAGCCTGTTCACTTGGGGCAGATTGGTGCTGGTTGTCCTGTGTGGCTGTCTGTGGCCCAGGCATGCCACTGCAACGGGAAGGATGGGGGTGGTTGGCCTGGCCTGACCAGGAGAGCAATTTCCCTCATCCAGAGGGATGGTGCATCCCTCTCACTCCCCCATATTGCCCTCAAATTTGGCCAGATTGTAAATTATGCAATCTGGCTTCAGACCCTTTCCGGAACAGAAGTGCCTTCAGTTTAAACGAGTTCAGCCCTGGAAAGAGATGGCCCTAAACAGAAATCATAATTATTATTATTTTTTATACTTAAAAAAAAGAGAAACCCCCAAAGAACATGATTTATAACAAGATACAGGAACAATTTATTCTCTCTCTCCATGGATTAGAGGGGTGGTACTTGGAGCAGCTTGTTAAACAGAAGTGCTTGGCCCCTGGCCTTGCACTGCTGTTTAATGATCCACTCTTCATGTGCCACCTCTCTAATCCATGGAGAGATAGGTACAAATTGTATCTATAATGTTATATTACTTAACAGTATAATGTATTATAAATCATAGAATTGCATCCCTGCCTTGTAATTGGTGAGATGTGTTGCATGAGAAATCCCCTAATTCAATATAAAGTGGTTGCTCTTGTGCATAACTACCTTTCTGGATCAAACCAATTCAGCCCAGAAGTGGTGAAGGGAAAGTTAAAGCTTTTTTAATTAAAAAAAGGCAAAAATATGACTTTAGCGTGGCTTTATGGGCCCCTCATTGGCTTTATAGGCTCCTGCCCTCCAACGGCTGTTTAATAGCGCCCTGCTCACAGGAAGCTCTGCTCTGCAGCAGGAGCTGCTCTACAGCATGTCCTCCCTGTTCCCAGAGGATGCTTCTGTGCATGCCAGCCTGTTTGCACCAGGATTTATCCTCACATGTGGCTGTGGATCTTCCCCTGTGCACCATTTACAGTGCCTGCCACGGCAATGACATTGGAGTGCTCTGGCACATAAGGTCCGAAGCAAGCCCATGTTTTATCCCCCTGCATCAAACAAAGTCAAGTCCTTGTTCTTGACTAGTGCCCAGCAACAACCACGGCTTCAAGGGAGACTTGAAACTACCCAAAATATCCTTTTTATGTAGCACTTTATCAGTAAAAGAAATATTTTTGCTGACCCCAATAGTAATCCACTAATGTCCCAAAGCAGTTGAGTGATGATCTCGTGTGATTTATTCCATGGAGTTGCAACTCCAGATGGGTCTCCCCTCAGTAAATAACTAACCTTTCTTAAATAAATAATAAATAAACCCTGAAGCTATTCCAGACAACCTATGCTTAATTAAAGCCTGTGACACTAAAACAAGTTACCTCTCTTTTCAATTAGAAAATGCACTTGTGGCAGAAACAAGAAAATTTAGGATTAAGAGTGCCTAAATGCATGGTAGGAATGGGCCTTAATGAAAGCAAGTAAAATAGCCTTGGTTTTAGCAAAGCTTGGCTTTGGAATCAAGGGCTCTGTGCAGGGATGGCAGGGTGAAAAGTCCCTAAACCACATCCATGGGCACTAATAGGGCTACTGATGTTGAACTTGCTGGACAAGATCCTGTTGATCTCATATGGTTTCCAAAAGTGCTGGAGATCAGCAAACAGGTATGCAAACCCTTCAAGCCTCTTGAAGGCAAGAAGTCTGGAAATCTCATACAGTCAGTAGCTTCTGTTATTTGTTTCTCTCTGTTTAGTTTGGGCTAATCCATAAATATTTAGGAAACCTCTCATCACCCTCCTCCTGCAATATTTCACCCGCAAGAAGAAATTTGTTAGGCTTGAAATGAAGAAGAAAAGGAAATAAACACTTTGGCCCTCCTAATGACTGAAGCTAGGACAAATTTGCATTGGGGCTAGAGGGAGAACAAGCTAGTCTCATTTTAGGAGGAAACATTGTGGCGTACGTTAACAAAGTGAAACTCCCACTTGGCCTTTCCCATCTCCTTCTTCAGCCAAGGGGCAGCTGGAATTACTGATTCAGACAAGTTACTTAATGTCTTGTGCTGCCTTACCTAAAATGGGAAGGCAAAAAATTCCCTTTGGGAAGTGAAGGTGGGGAGGTGGATGGTTGTTTCTTCCTAATTTTACATGCAGCATCTCCTCTGCAGGGTGATACCCTTTGCTAAGTATTCTGGAGATGGGAAAGAGCTAAACTGTTTGTGTTCAACGTTTGCTTTGCTTAATAAATACAAAATAGCAAGAACCTGAGATAATATTTCTATTTGCAAACAAAAGGCATTTAATGTGAAACTCCTGGGGAGGATGTATAGAAATGATGTTTGTTCTTGCAAGAGTCCTGAAATCTTGATGTGGTGATTCCTCAAGCTTTTTGCTGTTGAATGTATTTCTGTCAGGTGCAAAGTTGACACTAAAACTCCTAACGAATTTTGTTTAACACTTTTACTAAATAAAGCCAGCAGAACAGTGACAAAACTTTTCAGGGCAAATAGATGAGACTGTTTTTCAACTAGTTTTGTTGTTATATTTAGGTCTGTGGTACCCAGGTTTCCTTCCTGCTCAAGTTGTTTTGCTTTCACCGAGTGTGAATCATCTGCTGTACAAATGTGGTGCTATGCATTTCCTTCTCATGTCCTCTCTCCAGGTAGTCCTAACTGCTCTTACAAGCAAAAGCCTGGGGTGGGAGAGCAAGAAAAAGAAATAATTCATTATTGCTTTCTCTCAGAAAGCCCCAAATAGTTATGCTAAGGGAGGTAAAGTATTTGCTCCTCTTGTGACCGGCTTCAGTCCCCCCTGCACCCTCCCAAACCCCCACAAGCCTTGGGGCACTGGCTTTTCCTCCTCATTTTGGGTAACGGCTGGGGTTCATGTTATCCCTGCCAGCGACCTCAAGCAGATAAGGGGCTGCCTGACAGAGCTGGGCTGTGCCATGGGAAGTGAAGGGCAGGATGAACCAAAACTGAAGAGGAAAAATACAAAGCTCTCTTCTCCACGAGCTTTAATCAGTACTCGCCTCCTACATTTGTAAAAAGACTGCCTAACGGGTGAAAAAAATCCATTTCTCTGGCAGCAGGCACTCGCTCTTAAATCAATCCAACACAGTAGGGCTTGCTTTTCTTCTCCTTTCTGACTTTTCTATTTATTTGCTTTATATGACAACAAACTTGCGTCTTCCTGGACTGAAGTGAGTAGCAGAGTGCTTTGCTTCCCTCCTTTCCCCACCCTATGGGATTATTGTGAGTAAAGTGTAAACACAGGTTCTTGCTGTGGAGCGTTTTTATATGCATAAAAATAGGATGTAATGATTTTGAGGATCAAAGAATGGTCAGAAACTTTTTAATATGGTATGAAATACTTGCACTGAGTGTAGCCCTCTCTGACCCTCCATGACCTCCATCCCGAACGTACAATAGCAATAAATCCTGGAGCAGATTAAGCAATTTCCCCATAGTAATGTGTCTATTGGAGTTTCAAATAACCCAGAGTAGCCTGAAACATTTGGATATTCCAGTCTGTATCCCTTCTGTATGTAGAAAGTGGATGGCAGGGCAGCATCCTGAACTTTGACTCCTTGTAAAAGTTTAAATTGCTGCCCTGCTGGGCTGAGGGAATGCTAATTACTTTGTCTCATACAATAGGTCCAGACTACTTATTTAAAACAAAGTAAAATCCCTGAAGACACAGCTTTTTGCATGCCAAATCTATTGCACACCCTCCAGGAGGCACCAAATAGCAAGGCCTGTTTGCATACAGCAAATTTGCTGTTTAGCAACCTTTAAGAATAAGGTAGACCTTGCAATGCTCATGTGAAAATTCACTGCAGCACTTGCCTGGGTATTGCCCATAGCAGCTGCTGCGGTACACAAAAGCTACACGTTTCTCCTTGGGACCGCAGAGTGTGTCCCCAGACAAAGATTGTCTCAAGACTGAAGCTATGCAATAAGCAGAATTTCTTGCAAGCAATTAGGAGGCTTTTCTGGGCTTATAGCAGGGTGGGCAATAGAGGTATGTCCAAAATACGGACAAAGCTATGAAACAGGAGGGAGGGAGGCTGTGTCCTCCTGGAGATGCTCAAAATCTTCACTGCTTCCTGCATTGCTGGAGTCTAATAATTATTAACGTTTCTGTAATAACAATATTAATTACTAGGGAAGCTGAAGTTCACTCATGACTGTTTGGTTCCTTTCAGCAATCATTAAGCACAATTAAAAGATCAGAAGTGATGAGCTCCTGGCAGTGATGTTCTATATACGGGCCGCTGCTGCAGAGTAAGGAGCTGTGTGCAAGAGTAGCTTTTTGTGGAGTTCATGCTGCAAGCGTGGCATCAGTGTATCCTGAAGGAAAAAAGGACAAAAAGGAAAGAAATCTCCAAAGATCACAGAGCTTACAAGTTAGGGATGGACAAATCACTCCAGGAAGCAAGAATCTGAACAAATGTTAGCCCTCAGCTCTGCCTAGCTCTGAGCTGTTAGCATGGAAGCTCACTCGAGCACAGATCAGAGAGTGAACCCAAAAGATTGTTGGCTACTTGGACTTTGAATTAGACCACAAAATAACAACCTAAAGTTTTCCTGAGCTTTGGTGGAAAGCACAGGGGTTATGGTCCCATTTATTTTCTCATGGACCTTGAATCAGCTAGAAAGTGGTGTTATGTTGGTTTTTTCTCCATATACAAAGAGCAAAGTTGTTTATATTCAGCCAGAATAAGCTTGTCCTACACAGTGATGACAACTGAGATTTAGTTCTTGGGTTGCTAAGCTTTGGGGAGGAGCTGTGGGTTTCAGCCTATGTTAAATGCTTTTGGTGGAAGATGTTCTCCCAGTCCAGTGTCTGGTAGAGCTGCATGGTTCAGACCAATCTTATTTCCTCACAAAGGCAGTCTTGGAAATACTCAATGCAGTTGGTACATGTCAGCATGTAAAGACAACAGCTGGGATGTCCCAAGCTGGACCCTGTCAGTACTCTGGGGTGATGCTGTGGTCCCCTCAAAGAGCCTTGCAAGCCCCATTCCCCTGGTTCTGGAGCAGTCGAGGATCCATGATGCCTCGTGGCTCTGCCAGGACCATGTGAAGGGATGAGCAAGTGCGCTGCTGGCATTGGGAGTATTTTGGAAATAGGTTAAATGAAAGACGCTCCTAATATGCTACCTACCAAATGTTTTTATGTAAAGAATATCTTTTATGGAGGGAAACAGCCTGCAAATAATTAATTGGGGAAAGCAGGTGGGTGAGGGGGGAGAATTAAAGGATTTCATAATATTTCAGACTGGGAAAACGTGTCATCAAATCAACAAACAGGGTTTTCATTAGGAAAAATGTGCTTAATTTCAGACCAGGGATGTGGAAGTGCCTTGGGAGTTGTTCTCAGGGAATTTTTAGCCCAATCAGAAATGAGAGAAGACCACAATTATTATGGGAGTCTGTTCTTCAGAGAACGCCAACCCAGTTTTGCAGACCCAAGAGGTCTGAACAATCTCAAATCAGGTCTAGCTGAACAACTATTCCTGTCTCTGCTGTCTATGCCAAGTGAGATGTGAGGTTTCTTGTTACTGTTTTCAAAATCAGCGTAATGTTTAACCTTTGAGATTCTCCTGAAGAGAAAGACAGGGGAGAAGCATGTTTATTAGGGCTATCTGCATTGACGAAAGGCTTTGAAATCTTACCTGCAAGTAAAGCTTTACTCCAGAAAACTGGCTGAATTTGCTCAGCTAGTTTTCACACTGGGTAGGGCTGCGAGATTTGGGAATGTGATGTACCAAGAGGACTTGGTGATGCTTGGGCCGCAATTTAGCTGATTACAGATGTGCAAAGCGCACATCTGGGTGTAATGTTAAGAGCCAGAATGAAATCAGAGCACAGGCCCCAGCTTCTCCCTGAAGCTGCTTAGGAAAGGTCACCCTGTAGCTTTTCCCTGTTCATGTGTGGTACCAAATACAGAGCTGGCAAATTCTTTGTGGATGCTGCGTCCTCCACAAGCAGATGCAAGAGGATGCGCTTGCATCCAGCTCAGCACAGATATAGCGCAGGTACTGACTGCTTGTCAACCAGGGCTGATTCAGTAATGTACCCATATCACCGGTAATGGTGTGGTAGTACTGGAATTAACAACTCGGTGTTTAAGATAACTCCCTGGATTTGTTACCTTCTGGGAAGTTACTTCTAGACCCTCTGCCAACCCTCAATTTCTAGTAAATGAGAATATACAAGTTCTGGGACTTACGATGCTTTATGAAAGGGAGGGGGGGAAAAAATAAATGAAGGGAAAATGATTTTGATCTGAGACAGAAATTCAGACGAAGGATTACCCATGTTGTTTGAACAGACAGTGCATAAACATTACCTTCTATTAGGAGGAAGAGAGACTTGAAACATCCAGGGAACTACTTTATTCACAAAATAAAACTAGGCCCATTTCTGCTTATTCAAATACCACCCACAACTTTCTGGGGAAAGATCATATGCAGAGCATATTTGGAAACATTATTAGGAATGCATAAAGTACAGTATTAGTCAATTTTATATGCTCAGTTGCATGAAATCTCTGTGTTTAAAAAATACAATAATTTGCATTTCATGGCTTTTGATAACCTCAGGAGTGCACTTGAAATTCAGCACATGCCCACAGCACCTCCCAGCTCACCCCATTTTTAACTGAAGACCAATGGTTTCTATTAAGGGATCAGGCAGGGACTCTGACAAGCCAGTCAATAACTATGTGAGGTTACTTCATTAATGCTGTAATGGCTGATAGAGTGAGAGGCAAAAAACAGGTTCCTGACAGCAGCAAATGAAAATGATAGAGATTCCTGAAGCAACGCGCCTTTCCTTTGTCATTGTCTTTTGCTTGGCTTATTCAAAATGTGGCATTTATGTATTCAGCCTTGATGAATGTTGCAGGCTTTAAGTACTTTTTCCATCTCTAATGCAGTGCCAATTGCACATTGTTCTTTCTTTCTCTCCCCCTCTCCCTTTTTTCCCCTCCTATAACCTCTGCTGTCAAGGCTTTGCGGGCTGAAGGGTTGCAGGCACTGGCTAAATAGCTTTTTTGCTGTAAACGGTGAGGGTGACGGGACGATGTATCATGAGCGCTGGCGGGGTCACGCAGCGACTGGGTGGCAGAGGATGGAGCTGCAGCAAGGTGGTGCAGGAAGCTTCAGGCCTTTTGGCAGGAAAAGGTAGCCACCCGCTACCTCGCGTGTTACTGAGCTGCTCTATGGGACCCCGCTGGTGCCTTAGGAAACGCACAGTGGAAGTGATAGGACAAGGGGGAATGGGTTTAAACTGAAAGAGGGGAGATTCAGATTAGACATCAGGAAGCAGTTCCCTACTCTGAGCATGCTGAGACGCTGTCGCAGGTTGCCCCAAGATGTTATGGCTGCCCCATCTCTGGCACTGCTCAAGGCCAGGTTGAATGGGGCTTGGAGCAACCTGCTCTAGTGAAAGGTGACCCTGCCCATGCCAGGGGCTGGAACTGGATGAGCTTTAAGGTCCCTTCTAACACAAACCAGTCTGGGATTCCATGATAATTTCCTTCTTGAGCTCATCCCTTGATGCCCTGCTGAGGTGTCCCCTCCAGTGACTGTCCCAGGGTGGTCCCAAAAGGGGAGTCACATTCCTGCCATTCCCCTGGAGTGGAATCATATGGAATTTGTACATCAGGATAATGGGGCTGGATAATTTAACTTCTTCAAAATATTGCATATAAATGCCCACATTACAGTTGGAAACGTGATATTCTTCCAGTTTGCTTTTGCTCTTATTTGATTTCATTTAACTATTTACAGTATTGCATGTTTTGTGCTATTTTAGTTTTGGTCACAGGCACTTTCTTCAAATCACTTTTATTTAGGCCAGGTCAACTGAAGGGCCAAACCAAAGCCTAATGGTCACCCCTTGCAGAATGGGACACCTTCATGTTTATGCTATGCCAAAAACCTGCAGATTTATCATCGCCCAGCCTTTCCAAATGCGATGCTAAAGGTGAAATACACCTCCTCAGACTTGTCAAAGTCACCATATGATGAGTTACAAAAATATTTTGGTTTTTTATTGTTCTATTCTCATTATTATTCCAGCAATCTCAGCCATATGTTGAGTAGTTTTGTTAAAAACAATCTATTCCTTTCACAGTGTGTTTGCAACACCTGGTAAATACCTTCCCATCCTCTGGCTTTTCTATTCCAAGGCAATCCTTTACTTGCCTAAAACCAGTTTGTTTAAAGCCAGCTTCTGAAGATACTGTTACTGAGGCTTAATTCAATGCAGCGTTTAGGCATCTGCTTATCTTTAAATAGTCCTCCAGCAGTTACGTTGCAGAGCAATATTAGACACATGCCTAACTCTCTGCTGACTTGAGCCTAAATGGCCTAAATATCCAAATAATTAGATTAATTTGTGGCTTGATAGTGGAAGACTTTTGGCCTAGGAAATGAGAATGCAAAAAATATGTAAAGCAGCTGCAGATGTTTATTTCCCAGCTAACTTGGAAGAGACTAAGGCAAGATGTTGATGCTGGGCATGTGAGTACGTCTGAACGTTAAAAGTGCTTTAAGCTCCTTTAAGGAGTAGCTTGGGTACGAACCAAAGCTTGATTTGAGATTGTTTCTGCAGCAGGAGCAGAGAGGCTCAGAGCTTCCACTATTTATTTTTTTTTGAAGGCATTGGTAACTTCAGGGATTTTCCCATGTTTATGGTTTAACAAGGGGAGAGCCAAGTATGCTGTGGTTAATGACATAAGCATTGAAAAATAGGGATGCAGGAGATCTGGACTCACAAACCACCTTTGGGATCTGGGGTTTCCAAATGACCCTCTCAGCAAAGAGGGTGGCCACTGCTTTCTCCAGCTTGTGCTCTGTATATGCTCTCCAGCAAGGAGTGCTGGTCACCATGGGAAGGGGCTCCAGGAGAAGGTCCTTGGGAGTTACTGCAACCCAATGTTTATCTATCTAAGAATTATATGTCCAAGACAGTATCCAGCCTCTTCCTTTTTGGATTATACAGGGAGAGGCATCTTCTGGGGAGTGGCTGTGCTACTGAGTTAGTGTCCTGCACAGGGCATGCAATTCGTGTTTTGCAGGTGCCTCTTTCTCCCTGTAAACTGGAAAGGGAAGCCTAGTTTGGAAATACAACTGGTGTTTAAGATGCGTGGTTTAAAATGCTATTAAACCCCCTCGAAGTGGAAGAGCCCATATTCATCTATATTGCAAAATGGTTTTCTATCTTAACAAGCCATGCTCTGAGTATTTTCTGCCTCTATGCTAAACAAAGCTGTGTGGAAACTACCAGCCTCTTCCAAGAAGGAGGAAGTCTCACTTGGGACTGATAGGGTTACCTGCCAAATGTTTGAAGTGCCATTTTCCAGCCAAATACTCATCTGTATGGTGTGTGCTGAATTCACTCTGTGTGTAAACTGATGTCAGTCTGTTGCCTCTGTGGGATGTTAGAAGACATGGTGATCTAGCACAACGTCCATCATTTGACTTGCTCTGTGGTTGCATGTGCTGTTTTAGCATGTCTCTGTTGGCCTTTGTGCAACCTACTTCTCATGCAGCTGTCAGTCTGTGTTCAGCCCTAAATTATTCCAGCTTCTTCCAGACCATTCTTCCCCAGTCTGTTTCCAAGATGGGAAAGTCTGTGATTCCTCCTGGTGCAGCCAGAATGGGATTGGCATGTCCCCATCACTCCAAATACTGGAGCTGTGTCATTCCCTCTGGGGCCCAAGTGGCCCAGTGCAACCTGCTTCGGAGCTGGGGTTGAGGACTGCCCCTGGAAGCAAGATGCCTTCCAGGAGAGGAGCTACTTAAAGGGTAATTGTGCAAACAATGCTTGCCCTCCATTAAGATAACCCCCCCTGGGGAGGCAGCTCCAGGAGGTGCAATTTGCACCTCTTTGCACAGGCAGAGGTGTGAATTGAGTGAGGAGGCTGCCACGCTGTGGTTCCTCCATTGGGAAACCATCAGGCAATAAGGAGAAAGGGACAGTCATTTTACAGACTCCAATAATTCCCATCCTCACCTAAACTGCATTTTTGGGTAATAGCAATCTGGGAAGTAGGTTTATGGGTGGTCTAGCACCTTCTCCCCTTCTTCTGTAGAGCAGGACCCTACCATGTGGTTGGGTGGGAGAAGCAGTGGGCTGTAGTGACAAACCTCACTTGTCTGCCTTCACTCTTTGAAGCTACTAAAAGTAATTTCTGTTGCACTTTTGATTGGTATTCGGATGCAAAATCATGCTATTTTGAAAGGTAGCAAAGATCTGAAACTATTAATATAGTGTGGTTCTATGTGCAGAGCTGGTTTTCCTCATTTTTTGAATTTGGAATTTCAGGAGCAACTGGAAAATGCTTTTCTGCAAATTTCACAGGGAACATTGCACCTATTTGACCTGTTCGTATCTACTGAATACTCCAAGCACAAAAGAAAGCATTTAATGAACTTGATGAATTCATCAATTAAAGAAAATTTCATATGCTTTCCATGATCTGATTATTATTTCAAGGCTAAATTCTATTCGACCCAGCCCAGTAGTCCCTAGCAGATATAATATTGAAATAGATTAATTGTTATAGGGTATATTTCTAAAAGAGATATTAAGTAAAAGACATTAATGCACGTATTGCAGAAAGACAGATGCGTGTTAAATGCTTTCACGGAAATGATACAATCCAAGTGTTTTAAGAATCTTCTGCAAATGAGGCTGCCTTTAGTCATTTTTTCTATCAAACAAAAGTTAGAGAAATTCTTGCTAGCAAACAAAAATCTGTTTTAGGCCAACACAATACATCCTGAAAGATCCAGTTTGCCATGCCAGTAGTCTTATTGGTTGTGATTTGTATATTAAAAAGACTTTAATTGTCCAGGTAAGTGCCTGCACCTGTTAAGACACTGAATATTAGAGTACTTTATTCTAATCTCCTATAATATAGGGCACACTTCACCCATAAAATTATTCTCTACACAATTATAGCCTCGTTTTGCTGAGGGAGAAGTGCAACTTAACTGTTTGGTTTTATTCATTATTATTAAAATCATGCAAATTAGGACCATTAGGTAACAGTTGTGTGGTTAACAACTCAATATCCTGGTCACTGCTTTTCCTTTCCACTACAAGCAATTACAGGGATGGAGGTGTGCGCTACCTTGCAGCTCAGGCCGTGCTGGGTGGGAAGTCGGGTCTGGAAGAGGAAAAGCAGCATGGAGGCCCCTGGGATAACTTCTCCACACTGAAGAGGCCTTTTGTTTGAAGGCGATTTGTTTTGACCACTGAATTATGAGCTCCAGGTCTTACCCAGTTTTCCAGAGTGTCAGGCATCCTTACACACGCTTGATAATATCTCCCTTGAAGAACAGCACTGTATTCCCTATCTGCCTTTTTTATCTCTCACATTATCCTGTTTCTTCCTGTGCTGCTCAGTGCCCAGGTTTGCCTATTCAGATGTCCCTGAAGCTGCTCTGAAGCCGCTGGAAGGGGAGTTAGGTGTAAAATTGCCATCCACTTTGTGTAAGCTGCTTGGCTTTCTCATACAGAATTTTTCCCATTTAAGAGGGGAAATCTGTGATTTCAAAATTTAGAGGTTTGTTCTGAATTGGAACAAAAGCACAAAGTTGAAATTGCCTGTGAAAAACACATTTCTGGGACATGCTATTTTGAATTAGTCAAAATGTTCTAGTTCAATAAATCAAAAGGTTTCATTCCAATTATGTATTTCTTTTCTTTTATAATTAGGAATAGAACGTAAAGGAAGAGTTCAGAACAACTTTTTCTTTTGCAATGAATAATTGACTTGCGGTGTTCCAATGAAATTTAATTTTAGAGTTTGTTCTCGCCAAAACACCGTGGTTCAATTCTGTTCTAAATGAAATTGTATCAAAACACGCTGGCTCCCACACCAAGCTCCTCTCTGACAAAATAGCATTTCCTGATGGAGAATGTTTCCCCCCAATTGCTCTGACCAGCTCTTGCCTATGTCCCCCAGTCTCTAAACCAAATAATGGTGTTCATTACTCTCCCCATTACACCTTTATTGAAAGGATTCCATGCAGTCAAAGAGGAAAATGCAGTGCTCTGGAGTCCTGGATACTTTATGTAGTTCTTAATTGCAGCTAGGAAATACAACACAACTGATCTGCACTGCAGATACTGGTTCAAATTAATCTCTGGAGTTACTCCAGTTTCTTTAGCGGAATTGCTCCAGGAGTAAATTTGACCCCTTCTTTTCATCCAGGGGGGGTTTCTTTAGATATCAGAAGGTAACTGTGTGGCCAAAGGATTTATCACCCTTGCAGACAGACAGCTCCTGCAGACCCCAAAGCATGTTGCTGTAATTACCAGGGTGATTTGTTTTATTTCGTCATATGTGAGGGAGGAAACAGGCATTCTCTTTAGGTATGTAACTCAGAAATGTTATGTGCTGAATGCATGCATATAGGTGTTGGGGTGAGGATCCA
Organism: Psittacus erithacus; assembly: GCA_009867235.2. NCBI lineage: Eukaryota > Metazoa > Chordata > Aves > Psittaciformes > Psittacidae > Psittacus > Psittacus erithacus. Next base: position 44,750 of record WYDI02030027.1, read on the forward strand.
GAACGCCTTGGGTTCAGGGCAAGTTTCCACCCAGCACTGAGCCTATGCCAAGGCTCTTTGGCAATGCAAGAGGGTCTTAGAGCAGCCGTAAAGGACCTGAGATCAGGAGTACATGTATCTCTTCAAAGAGCTACTCACCAAAGGTGAAATCCATCTTTAGCAGATCTGGCTTGTTGATTTCTTTAGGAGCCGAAGAATTCAAGACCCTTCTGGTGAGAAGCTTGGATAGACAAGCAAGCTACTAGTGTATGCATAAGAGAAATTATTTGGGATATTTTAAAGAGTAATGGGATGAAACTGAGCTGAGGAAAACTTAGTGATGCTGTGGAAGAAAAAATACCACCTAGTGATGCGTGGACTGGTCTCCCAAGAGATCTAGGAAAGCCATGCCACGCTGGCCAGTGAAAACCGTGCTGGGAATAGGCTGAAAGGAAAATATTTTAGTTGTCAGCAGGATGGACAAGACGCCCTATGGGATTTTTAGAGCGATTCAAGGAGTATTTGTTTTCATGTTTTGTTTTCTAATTGACCAAAACATATACAGCAGAGTCTCACAGGACCGTGCTGAGCCAAAACTCGTGCTAAAGTCAGATGAAGAAATGTCGAGCCAGGCTTGCTGGAAAATATCCATGGGTGAAATTGCAGGAGTTACAAAACGCAAGAAATCCCCTCCAAAATGCTCATTTTTGCTGTACATCCTCCCTACAGGGGACGTGTGTGTAATTAGCAATTGCTTCCATTAAATGGCTCTCTGATCATGACAACAGTCCAATTTGAAGGGAATTATTGTAAAAACACCATTATGGATGGGCGGCCCTTACGTTAGTAAGTGCCTCGATGGTGAAACAACTCCATTTGCAACCAAACATTTGCCAGCCATCATAAAGTGTTGGCTTTATGGTTCATCTGCCATGGCCATCCTACAGTGTGGGGAAAGAACTGCCCTCTTAAACATGACTGATCTTCCACACCATGACATTTCAGGGTTAACGTATACCACAGCGATGTACATGGTCTCAGTATGTATTGGCTTTGAGGGATCCAACCCATGAAGAAACCTCTTAAAAAGGACTTTCATTCTCTTTTTTTTTTTTTTTTTTAGAGCACTCAAAGTAATATTGTCTCTTGATGTGCCGCTGATGTAAATTTCTTATTGTTAGATGTCCCATGGGAGAAATCCCTTTTCTTTCTCAGCAGCTGGAGTGTCTGAGCTTGGCATAATTGAGGAATGAAATCTTTCTCCGATTTACTCCAGTCTTCATGAGACTTTACTACTCGCCCTGCGGAGAAGGATTTGGGGGTTTTGGTTGATGAGAAAATGAACATGAGCCAGCTTCAGTGTGCACTTGCAGCCCAGGAAGCCAACCGTATCCTGGGCTGCATCCAAAGGAGTGTGACCAGCAGGTCAAAGGAGGTGATTCTGCCCCTCTGCTCTGCTCTTGTGAGACCTCACTTGAGTATTGTGTGCAGTTCTGGTGTCCTCAACATAAAAAAGGCATGGAACTGTTGGAACAAGTCCAGAGGAGGCCACGAGGATGATCAGGGGACTGGAGCACCTCCCGTATGAAGACAG
>WYDI02030028.1:0-11119 GCA_009867235.2 Psittacus erithacus
GCTGTGCCCCACGCCACTGCCCGGAACACTATCCTGGGCCTTGAGAAACAGATTTTGTGGCGACACGGCACCCCAGATGGGACTCGAACCCACAATCCCTGGCTTAGGATATTCAAAACCGCAAATGAAATATTCCATATATCAACATACTATAGTGTGATGCCAAACCAGTGGACTGAGAGTTTTGAGACAGTGAAGAAGCCATGAAACTTTGTGAAATATTCTCTGTATTGACTACATGGGCCAGAAAAGCCAGATATTGCACCACTGTTTATACTGTAAGCAATAGTGACAGCATATGCTTTAGCATTTAGTCCAAGCCCAGATTTCGTTTGGCTAATGACTTCCTTAGTTCACCCCAGAGAGCACACTAGTATGAATTCATCACGGATGATCAGGAGGCACAGTATCCACCAGGAGGTACACCAGCATGAACTCTACTGAGATTTTTTGCTTGACATTCATCTCCTTAGAACTGGTATGGGTTTCCAAGACAAGACAGACAGATGTTAGGAAAATAAATGGAGTTTCTATCTAGTTACTACTATGTTCCCACTTTCTTATAACAGGTGGAAAGAGAACAGGCATATAGAACATTAGCCGCCTCAGGTTAGAAAGATTATGAAATAATGCACCAATTGTTTTGAAATGTAGGCTGGAAAGGATTAGGGCTTTACAAAAGGCTGTTAATTCTGAAATAGCTGAATACTTTAATGTGAATCTGAGTGCTTTCAAGCCTGCATGTCTGCATCATAAACTTTTGGAAATGGCTCATAACAGCAATAATACCAGAGAAATTTACCATTACTGCAGTTCTGCCTTGCTTTAGAAGAATATTCTCCACTTTGGTCTGGTGTCAGACCATTAAATAATAAACCAATAATTACCAGAAAATTCCTTGGGAACTGTTGTTTCATTATTAAAGCAGGATATGGCGGTAATAATAATACTAATAATTTAAAAAGTGAAATCTTCAGAAATTACTTCACATAAAAAATAAACAAAAGCTGATTTCTTTCCAAGTGCTAGCAACTTAATTTGTGTGCTACAAAGGCAAAATAACCTAAAGCATAATGGGCAATGTTAAAGTGAGGCTTGTAGCCTGAGGAAAAGAAATGCCAGTAGGCACCAGCTTTCTAAACAAGCCAGGGATTACAGTGTGGATGTAGCATACAGTGAGCAGCCTGCAAATGGAAGTCTACAATTCCTAGGTTTTAGCCAAGTACTATCTTACAAAGTCTCTTTCTCAATTTTTCCTTCAGTTGTTCTTTTACTTGCTTTGCCAAAATTCTCTCACTGTGCATTTCACAAAGAGATGATATATGGGATTCAGCTACCCCCAGATAGGTAAGCAGGGTCATCTGAGGCACTGCAGCGTACTCTGCTACGTACCTGGAAAGATGCAGGTGTTTGCTACTCCTCTGCCTTTCCTTGCAAATTTCTTGGCTGTCCTGATCACCCTAAATGGCACCAAATGTCTCTGTTTAGGTCTCTGTACCCTGCTCAGGGTGTCCAATCCTTAGTTCCTCAGTGAAGCAAGAGGCCTCTGTACTGACAGCGGGTGATGAAAAACAAGATGCCAGCAGTTCCCAGTATTACAGGTGATCTCAGGAGCACTCCTGAAATGTATATTTGCCAATTCCAAGCACAGCACAAATGGATGCATGTTTCTAAATTTCATTTCACCACTCGTAGTCAAATATTCTTAAACATAACAAATATACAAAGACCTGCTATATCAGTCTAAGACCTGAGTGTATGGGCACTTTGATGCAAAGAGAAGCCTGTTGTAGATAACAGCCTCAAATGCAACTCTGCACATCAGGTAAGCTTTTGAAGCTAAAGATACAAATTATGCAAATTATGTAAGTGGAAGCCAGCAAAAGGTAAATAAAGTTGTCTGGTCAAAAGTAACAGTAACATTTTGATTTAAAGGCTGAAAATGAAAAAAAGAAAGATGAAATATTAGATTTTTCAATATTGCATGATGGCCCAGCTCTCTACTTTCTTGAATTCTGCCTGAGTCTCGCTGCTTACTTGGTATAAACAGTATGTTAAATTTTCAGGGATCACAGGTTTGTTTCAAAGTAAACGTAATGTGAAGCAAAATACTAATGATTTCTAATTGTATTACTATATTAGGATTGTTCTGTAACAAAATAAAAATTATTTGACCTTCTTCTCATTAAGTTCATAGCCTAAAACATACAGCATAGAGTGATGCCAGTATAATAATCTGGACATCACTGAAATTGACTACAGCAAAAAATCTACATTATAATTACAAAGGCTAAACACTGATATCATATTCTGCTACATGTTCTTTATGTCCATGTGTATTTATAAACTTACTGTAAGGAAGGAAAAATGAAATTACTAGAATCTTTTCAGTACACATACAAACATACCATTGGTGTCCTGCTCATACTTAACCTGGCTAAAGTGCTCCTGAAAATTCCTTGTAGCTAAGAAATATTGCCCTCACATAAAAACTGCCCAGAAATAGCTTATTAGACAAATTACCATATTCATCTGATCTGTTTGCCCAAGAATACTCAACCATGTAAGAAATAGTTCTAACGTGTTCTACAGTTTATGAATAAGCTCTCTGTATAGCACTGCATTACACAATTAAAGCTATTACTGTAAAATGCAGGAAATTGCATTCATGGTTAATTGCATAATTCATGAACTTGGGCAAAGCATGAGCTTGGTAAATATGTAAAACTTTTCAATCAACTCAAGTAGAATGAAAGGGGAAAACACATTATTGCTGAAGCTTTATATAGCAAATAAATGTTGAGTGGAGGAATGCATTTTGGTTTACGTTTCCATTTAATATTACAGAGGAAAAAGTCATGAGCACTACAAAACCAGGCTGGAATTGCCTTGATGTTTCTGATTTTTCTTAGGGTGGAGATAGAAAGATTCAAAGATTTCAAATAGTTATTCAATCTTGTGTTGATTATCGTGACTTACAAAGCACCTAACTGACAAAGTTGATAGAACTGTACACTTATTTACATTTTTATTACTTTTGATAGAAGCAAAGGCTGAAATAGGAAGAGATAACTATCTCTGAGGTAAAAATATCTATGAAAGTTTAGAATTTAATATTAAATGGAATATACAAGTCTCAGCCTCTAAATCATTTTGTTGTTTTGTTGGGTTTTTTTGCAACAATCCCATTTCTTTCAATTTAAAGCCAGTTTACATATGAAGACAGAAAAAACATCCTTATTCAAAAGACCATTAATAGAATTCTAAAATTACTCTTTATCTTTTGAATGAACACTTATTTTAGCCATTTGTTAGTGACCTTGCTCATTCCAGCACTATGGCACAAGCTTATGGCTATTACTATAAGGCTTACTGGTACTGTTTGACTATGCTTAAAATTCTTATTATGTATGGTGTTCTCTTTTTTCAGTTTCTAGAGGGGAGCTGCATAATACCACCATTCTTTAGATTGAAGTTTTGAATCCAAGCAAAAAGAAACTTTTCAGACTAAGAAAATGCTCTACCTTTATACACACTTAGTTCATATTGTGCTGCCCTTTCTCTTTCACATTTGGATTTATCAGGAATGCATTAGTAGCTAGCCAAAACTGAGCATAGCCATAACTACAGTAAGGGGATGGCCACATGTTAGTGCCAGAGCTGAGTCGACAGAAATAAATGTCTGGAAATAACAGGACATCTGCAGGACAGTTGGGGGAAAGCTCTGGGGGGAGAGCTGGTGCTCACCATCCCTTTATAGCCACCTCCAGCTCCTCTTCTGGGCTTACAGACCTTGGCTGTTTTGAAATATCTTTACCTAGTCAGATAAAATACAGATAATATATCAAGGCCAAAAAAATCGCGTACTAACTTTTTGAAACAGAAAGGTTCGTGCCCCAGATGAAGTTGAAAACATTTTAGGAATAACCTAAGAAACAAAGAAGCTGCCTCTCAGGTTCAATATCTACATCAACACTTTATTTCTGTAAAAGCTGATGTCTATTGCCTTGAAATATCTCATCATAGACTGAGGTGATATGGAGTCAAGAGCTTACCTTGAAAATGAATCCCATTATCTCTGCAGAAAATCATGATCTAGAAAAGAAAGGACATGAAAGTTAAGCGATGTGGAGTCACTAGTAGACCGCAACTTTCTCTTAGATACATTTAGCAACTGTGTTATTTGGAACATTGTTTTATAAACATTGTCACTAATGAGCATAGCTGTGTTTTGCAGTAGATCATTCTCTGTCAATGCTTTGTACATAAAAGCCTCCTAGATGGAGTCACTGGTGGAGTACAGTTTTTACAGCTAAGAAGAATTTACAGCTATGAATTGATAGTCTCTTACAGTACTTTTACACAGAATCTGTAATGCTAATAAATTAGGAATCAAGAGTCAAAGATGCGGGTTTTCCAAACCCTTACATTTATTTGCCCTGAGCTTGAAATGTAAAATGCAATTCAAGCTCAACAGAAGAACACAGTAGATTGTAATAATCCACTGCTGAGCCACACAATAAAAGTGAATTGTCACTCATGTTATCTGTGACAGAGCTGCCACATAAGGAACACAGCAGTATTTATTACTGCTAATGGTTCCAAGAATGTGCTCTATCGATAGTACAATATTCGCTAGCAGATGTGAAGACTTCAGTATCAACAAATTATTCAAAGGCTTTCTTACCTAGCAGTTTCTTATTCTAACAATATGAAATTCTGTTTGATATCAGTATAGCGCAATGAACAAAAGAATAGCTGGTTCTATCAGCTGTTCCGATCAACTTTCAGGGTTTTAATTGCTTCATACACCTGATTAGAGTGCTCTCCTGTTGTTATCAAGAATCAATTTTGCTGCTTTGTTTATATCACTGCATAAAAACAGAGCAAATTTACAGCCAGATCTTTAAGACCCAAGATGTAGGAAAGAAATAATCCTAGATTTGGAGGTTTCTTATATTAAAAGCTGCTATACTGGGAAAAAAAGGGAGTAATAAAGTCAATGACAGAATGTAGGAGAGATGCACGTCTATCATGCAGGGCAGTATGTAAGCAGACCAAAAGGTCATACTGTGTTACAACCTGTTATTAAGTGAGAAAGATGTATGTGTATCCTGTGAAAGAACAAATTTCACTAAAAACATGGTGATGTTACTCTTCCGGTACTCCAGAAAACACTGTTTTCTGTGTCCAGAAAATAGCAAAATTATAAATTTGATTCTGCTGATCTTACAATTAAGAATCCTTCTTATTTAAGAGATTTTTTTAGAACTGGCTTTAACCACTTTTTTCTCTGGATGAGAATTCCAAGTTAAAGTCAAAAATTTTCACTTTGGGGATTGTTCCTGCTACAAACAGACTTTACTAGATTGCTTCTGGCTTTTGAAATGGACATGAGAATAAAATAAAATGAAAGCTCTGATAAAATGCAAGATTTATTGTCTGCCACAAGACTTATTCTTCTAAAAGCTAAAATGGAATAAGTACAATTTTTCAACAATAGAACTAGTTACTGTAAAAAAAGAGTAACAGTTTTCAGCATCCATTAATAAATGGATGTGTAAGTAAATTTGAAAACTGGGTAGAAAAGATTTTAATATTCCAAATAAGTACCCATATAAAATGAGTTATCTCAAATGTCTACTGACTTGTTCAACATGTTAAAGAAACTGGGTTTTTCCTCTTGTTCAGTCTGAACCCAAGTTTCTCTCACACAGTGTCCTTGCCTGGCAAAAATTCTCACAAGACAAGCTGGAAAGGATAGTTTTCTCTTTCTTGAAATTTGCTTACTTGGTCTTCCAGGGCTACGGCTTGAAGTGTTTTTCCTAGTTGATCTTTGACCACTGAAGGACTTGTTACATCCTTTTCCTAATAGCAGTTGAAGAAGTTGGTTTTTGTATGAAGTAGTACTCAGCTTAGGTTTTCTGGCTTATTACGTATCCTTATTAATTACTGAAATGACAACCTGTTCAGTGCCACTGAAACGCAAATGAAAACTGCCCTAATGTAAAGATTTTCCAGTTTAAAATTGTTAATGCAGTCCCAATACAGAATTATTCTGTAAATAATGCAATAGCCTGGCAGGAGCCTCCAACTGTACAATGAGTCTTAGGTATTCTAAAGAAAATGTGGTTAATTATAGGCAATCTAATCAGAAGTTTATAGTTGACACTGGACTTTGTGTATAAATTTATCCTTTCACAGAGAAAGGAACAACAGCCTTGTGCTTCACTGATTTGTAACAACACAGACTAGAATAATGTACCATAGAATCAAGATTTAGAAATACCATTTAAGGTAAATGGAATGGATCAGATGTTGGGCGGTGAGATGTACTAGCTAAAATTAAGACTATAAAAAGTGACAGATGTATCTTTGTGCTGCCTTGCATAAAAATGGAGATCCAAATGATCTGAACACAATCTACAGACATACATCTGAAACTAATGTACTTGAAAGAGATCAACAGTTTGGAAAGCAAAATTGTGGCACTTGCCATGACATCAAGTGGTAACCTTTCAAATGAAATACAAATAAATTGTCATTTCAAATGCATTTTATTCAAATAAAGAACAGACTAAAGTTCACAGTGTTAATTTCTCAAATCCTTGAAACAGTTATGAAGCCAAAGTTCATCATAGAAATGACAAATCCTGCAATTTTTCTTCAACAAGACATAATGAGTATACATCTGGACATTCCTTCAGGAATATAAAACTCATCCTGCTTCTGCATCTGATATTTCATGTGTAATGAATCTGCGATTAATTCTTCCAAAAATTAGCTTCTCAGTGGAACTTTATACTAGCTCTACTTTGTATTTTTGTATTGAATGATTAGCTCACAAATTTTAAAACTGCATAGATTTTGTTGTAGTGAAAATGTATTATTCTCGATGGAAATTCTTATACATTTAGTAAGCTGGAAATTAAATAATAACCATCTTTTCTCTTCATGACTTACTAAACTCAGGGTTCGTCAGAACTTACTCCTTTTATTATTAAAAGATGGTAGAAACAAAAAATGTGGACAATATCCACATGCATGCATAAATCTTAACAACAGTCAAAGTTTTAAATGAAGGGGTTATATCCAAAAACATGCATAAAATATAACTGAGACACCCTGCTTACATACACATACAATGTAGTTGAAATATCTCAAAAAATTCGGGGCCACAGTATACCTGGTAGGGTCATTTTGAGACCCCCCATGACATTCTGGTCAGTGATTCTTTATATTTCAGTGGCATTTATATGTGTTTATCAACAGAAAGAATTTTATCATTTATAAAGAAAAGAGAAATCTATTAACAAACAATGCAGGCTCATTACAAAACCAATAAGGATTCTTTGTAGAATCTATGCACAGTGATTCGGGAAAAAAACCCAGCCCTTTATTCTTTTTCACCATTTATATTTCCACACAGCATTAAGAATATACCAAGGCTGCTTCCAACTCAAAGCAACAGGCCGACATAGAACAGACTGTTAAAGTACTTTTGAAACCCTGAAGCAAACTCTGGGGAAAAACATGCAAGTGAGAGATTGTCAAGAATAAAGCATCTTTGCCTTGTTATGGCGGGATCATAAAAATAAAATACCTTCTTCTTAAAGCAAACATCTACATTGGAAGCTGTTGCTCTATGCTATAATTATGGGCACTATGAAGATCAGAATTCAAGTTAAATTAATTACTGCCACCATTTCTGTGGAAATAGGAGAAGACGTAAGAGGATATTTTGAGCTGATGTTTAATTTCAGGCAAAACTTCTATAATAAGAAATGATCGTGACTTTTCTTCTTTACAAGGTGAAAATTATGAACCTTGCCAATTTTTCATTGTATTCTACTATCCAAAATTATGTTTCCCAAATCATATTTTATATTCTAAATCATTAAAGAAATTGGCTTATTACTGCACTAGTGGACATCAGTATGCTTAGATCCATGCCAATAACATTGCTGTTTCCATAGTAACTAGTGTACTTCAGATGGAGAACAGAAAAGGAAAACTAGAAAAGAAGAAACAGAAAAACAGAGTAAATTAACTTTCTACTGTTATGGTATATTTCTGTAAAATGTTAATTGTCTGGTTCAGCACAAAGGTGCTTTGCTTACCTGTTTACTTCCCTTATGAGAAAACACTGCAGAGTGGAAAGCTACTGCAATATAATCCTATCTGTTTTCTAAAACAATAGTGTGACCAAAGTTTCCTAGTTGGTGTTCTATTGCTCCATTTCCACATCTGTATTTTGAGACAAGAAGGAATTCCTTACTCTTCCACAAACGATTTCTTGGTAACTGGTTAAACTAGTTTGCTTGAGTACTGTAGTCCTCCAGGAGTGAGAAGGGGAAAGGGAGGGAAAAGGAAGGGGGAAGAGAAATTAACATTGTAACACACCTATTAATTTTAGTTCTGAGGTCTGCAAAGTGAATCTGCAATAGAGACCACATACTGCTGATGGTACATATTAGTTTACAGGCATACTGCATAGTCAATAGTTTGCCAGAGCAGAAATCAATCTGGGGCAATTTGGGTAGAAGAAAAAAATGTCAGTCTGAGCATGTGGGCAAACATAACACTATGCTTATGGATTCCTATCTGAGGCCAAAACCCAAGATTCCTGAAACTCAAATTTTACATTGTCCTGCATTCCAAACAGCATCTAAATGGTTCCAGACATGTGCAGTGTACAGCTGGTAGAAGGCAAGTAGGAATCTACTGACAGAAACTTAAGCACTGAAACAGGATCTGAATATCAAACTTAGCAGCTTCATGGAGATTGTACAATTATCAGAAATAACTAAAAGGTGGAAGCAAACTTGCAGAGATCCAGTTAAAAGCCAAGTCCTTTTTCTAAATTTACCTTCAAGGTCGGTCTTAATTTGAGTTCATTTAATGAGCTGCATTGAAATGAACATTTTTAACATCAGAACTATACCCTGTTAGAAGCTTTACTGCAGCAGTTTCTAAACCATGCAGTAGTGGCAGTAAAAAAACTAAGGACAGACCTGTGTCTGACATTTTATCCAGTGATTTTAGAGGCTCATGATGAGGGAAAAATAATTTAAAGGTGATTAAGACAACATAATGAGGAATGAAGAAATAAAAATCACAGAGAAAGAGCTGAGAAAGGGAAAAAAGGCTTAATTTATAGTTAAGAAAAAATTTTAGAATCTTATATTTGGAACAGATTCATCCATGCCTAATTTTTAACCTGGAGAACTGCGATTAAATTTCATGCATTTTAAATGAGGTCTAGAAGGGGAGGTAGCAAATACAGATTATGGAGGAGCTATACTCCTTCTTAACTAATTTACAGAAGTCATGTCAGCTTTCCTTAGCTATAAAGCAAACACTGTAAATGTTTGTAGTACAACTATCATAGTAATAACAACTGGTTTTCTTCTATACTTCAAGAACATAAGAAAACTGAGCACAGCAGATTTACATATTTTTTTATTTATTTTTTAGTGATATCCATTCAAAAGGAAAAGGAAACTGTTTACTAAGTTGAATGTGCATGTAAATTATAATTCAGATTTAAGGGAAAAAGAAAAACTTAGAAATGGTTAGAACAGATACACAATGATATTTACACTCTTGAATCTTCCTGCTAGGCTTCCAGTGAATATGTGATATCTTTGACACAAATAATACTACCACAATGACATTCTGTTTACCATTAATTTATGGTTTCTCTTACCTTCCAGATGAAGTTAGCTGCAAACTGTAATTCTATAAATCACACAAATGCACAAAAGTACTTGAATACAAATGATAAATAACAATTTTCAAGGACACATATCCTCAGTCTGCTTGTCCTGTCTGGTGAACACATCCATGTATTTCAGGAAGATTAGGTGGTATTGTGCAGAAATCCTGGTCTAGCCATATGTCATTGAACTTCCTTATCTAGTAGGCCATTTGCATTAAATATGTTCAGTAACGAACTATTACAATAGAATTACTAATTTAAGAAGTATCTGCTTCCTGTGTGATGAAATACATATAAATGTATACTATGTGGTTTCATACACCGATCAGCAACTGTTCATGTCGTACACAGTGTATACAATGACAGTGACCTCCTCCTATATATTTATTTTATGGCAACTCTTTCAAGACTGATGGGGAATAGCTTAACAAATAACCTCTCTGCAGTTTTTACAGGACATCAACCACATCTTGAAGTAGCTACTTGAAGTCCAGAAGATGCACATAAGAAGCTTACCTTGCCTGATGATTGCTACAGGGCTTCACTGAAATAAAATGTTGTTAAATGCAAGCAACAGAGCTTGTAAAAAATGAGCAAAGAAAAAGTGCCATTCATTAAATGTTGATCTGCTGTCAGGTGATAATAAGCACAGATCTACTAAGTTATTTTTATTTATCTATCTAGAACCAGATCAGGTAATCAAACACTGTTCACTGAAGACAATTTACTAAAGCAGAAGAGAGGATCTTTTAGGAAAGGGGCATGAAGTGAAATACAAGATGCTCAGTAGATACAGCTCATTTCCATTTCCAGTGAGATTTACAAAAATGTTGTGGAGAATTCTGACTCTTGCATATTTCTCTGGTGTTGTGGTCTAACTCCAGCCAGCAATTAAGTAACACACATCCAAGCACTTACTCCCCCATCTTTCCCACCACAGTGTGATGGGATCTTAACTTGAGGATTACGGAGAGTTTAATAATTGAAATGGAGTAAACAATAGTAATGATAATAATATTATTATTGATAATAATAATAAAAGTAATGATAATAATAATAAAAGTAGTAATGACAAGGCAGAGGACAGAGAGAGGAATAAAACCCCAAAAAAGAAAAAGTGATATACATAGTACAATTGCTCACCACCTGCTGATAGATGTCCAGCCCAGTCCGGAGCAGTGATCCACCCCTCCTGGCCATTTCCCCCTAGTTTACATACAGAGCAAAGTGTCCTGTGGTATAGAGTAACTCTTTGGCTAGTCTGGTACAGGTGTCCTGTTGTTGGGACTGGCTGCGCGACAGCGACACCTTGTGAGCAATGCAGACACCTCGGGGTTGAAAGATGGTGTCTCTGCAGGGTGCACGAGGCATGCGCGTGGGCATCCAGCAGGGGCCAAT
>WYDI02030028.1:11219-24564 GCA_009867235.2 Psittacus erithacus
GCCCGTGCTTGTTCAAGTTTGTTATATAAGCAGTGTGTTAAGAGGCAATAAACGGCATTCGCTGGATCATATTGGTCAGCTCAGCGGTGTCCGTGACTCCTGCGTCGCGACATCCTGTCTCTGCTCCCTCCCTGCTTCTTGTGCCCCTCCTCACTGGCAGAGTATGAGAGGCTGAAAAGTCCTTGATCAGGGTAAATGCTACTTAGTGATAACTAAAACGTCATTGTGTTATCAAAAATATTCTGATAAAAGCCAAAACACAGCACTGCACCAGCTACTAGGAAGAATGCTACTTGCATCAGAGTGCCAGAGGAGGACTAAATCTTACACAGGTTTCCTATTAAAGTTCAGCTGTTTTATTAATGGTTTTATTTGTTAATTTTATCTAAAATCCCTTGGAAAAGTTGTCTTTCTGAAAAATACATAGTTATAGAAATTAACTTGTCATTTAGAGAGAAAGACCATGTGAATTACAGTTTCTCAAGTTCTTTTTGACTGTATAATTAAACTGGTTCTTGATATAATGATTTTATATCTTGAATGTCAGTAATGGAAACCTGCTTCATAGAGTAAAATTAGAAATGAAAGACTGGCTGTTCATGATGAAAATGTTACTGCTACTTTCTGTACAGCTTGATAACTCACACATACTCTTCAAAACCCAGTCAAATCACATTAAGTATTACCCTCACCTTTACTCCATTGTAGATCTTGACCTTCAAGTACTTCTATTTGATCACATAGGTCATGATGACTACTAAAAAAATAAAGAGGAATATATTTTGCCAACTTGTGCTCTAAAAGATTTTTCAAGAGTCAAAGAGATACCTCATGCTTCAGCAAAATAAACATTTCACAGAATAATCATCAAACATAAGCATGCAGACCAGAAAGTCTGTTCCCTATCAAGTACACAGCATACACGACTTTATATATAAACTTTTCCTTCTGTGTTCTCTAGCATAAATTTAAAGTTCTCAAATATAAAGTACCAGGTTATGGAGAAAACATTAAAAATGCTGCAACTTAGTTCCATCAGCTAAATATTTATGTAAATATTGTAATTATTTTATAAGGGCCATGTGACTGCAAAGCAAAGCCATCAGAAGTGGGTTTCTTAAAGGCAGCCCCAACCTTTTCTGATATTTCTGTTAGGCTTGGCTTCTACGTGTGTATACAGTGTACAATTTACTCACAATTCCTAGTAACTTAAGCTTTCTCATCTTAATATTAACTTGTTTCTTCCCTGCATTACATGTCAGCTTACCACTCCCAATTTACTTGACTTTTCCTGTAGCAGCATAAATATGCACTTAACAAATTATCTCCCTCCCTCTTCTTGATACTGTGGACAATGACCAGAACAAAATAATGAGTCAGATAAATTATTGGAGTGCCTCTCCCAGTCTTTAAAGGATTAATCTGAAAACATCGTGTTATTTACAGAAACACAGCAGGGACGTGATCCAGTTTGCAAGGAATCAGTGGGAATATTTTTACTTTAATTTATCAGCTAAAATAGAAGTTGCAAAAAGTCACTTGTCTCCTAAATTTCTCAGGTTATAGTAAATTCTGGCTGTAATGAAAATAATTGTGTAACTTCTTTCTAATACCACAGCTTTTGTGCTCGGTAGATTTTGATCACAGGGGTCTTGTCTTTTGCCTAAGCTTTCTAAAACTCAAAAAGAATGACTGCCTTTTTTTTTAATTCACAATTAAAGAAACAAAACAAAACAAACAACAACAAAGGATAAAAATAAATACTTTGTTGAAAAATGCATGTTCAGCTTAACTACAAAACCAGGTACTTTAAGATGAAATACTAAGTACAACACTCTTCTTATTTTCTGCATAGCATAATATAGATTTCAAGTCCAATTTGAAATTAAGATGTACTGGTATTTAAGACTAATATATCTGTATTTAGCTGATTGCATAATCTACTTCTGAAACATTTTCACCTCAGTTGTTACTTGAATAATTTGTTTTAGCACTACACAGAAATCAGAACTTGCTCAGCACAATTACTGCCTACATAGTGTACATTGCTAAGCTACTAATCTGAAAAAGGGCATTTAAATATGTTAATTTTTCAACTATTGTATTTCATCTGTAAGTATATGATCCACCAGCTTTTACAGTTTGTCTGTTTTACAGTAAGATGCAATGGTCTGGAACAAATACTGAAATAAAGGATCATCATTTATTTTCTGCTCTAGGAACAGCATTTTCATTGTTTAGTAGGTAACTATACAAATGTCAGAATTCAATGATTTCATGATATTTCAGTCAGAATAATGATAAGTACTTTAAGAAACTGAATGGGTGGTGTTTTTTTAACCTAGCCATGTGCAAGATGACTAATACAAAAATGTGCAAGGCAATGTTTTAAATAATAGGAATGTAGATAGAAACAAATGTTATATGGATGCAAAATTGCAGATTTGATCTGCAATCACTGAGGAAAGGCTGAAGCATATTGCTATAGTTAATGGTGGCTACCATGCTATTTGATACTCACTTTAGATGGCAATTTATGCCAAATATTAGTTAAATCTAACCATAAATTATCATGACAAATATGTTTAACATTGTGTTAAGATGAGATGGATATTCACTCATTCATTTTATTATGCCAATTTATTTCTTGACTGTAACACTGGATTGCCATTACCCCTAGGGTACCTAGAATAATTTTTAGAATGCAGCTTGTAAAATATCTGAGGCCTGGTCCTATGTATTCACTAATAGCAGTGGAGACAGCCTTAGGACCAGGAAGTCTATCAGGAGAGACAGAGAAACCTGAGAACAGAAGATTTAAAAATAGTACTGATATTAAGTGTGCGGAACCTAATAGCTCAGGTGACTAATAAGTAACTGTGTAATTTTATCACCTCACTCCAATTTGCCTCCTAGAGAAAATCTGAGAAAAAAGAGCGCAGTTGGAACTGTAGGAGGAAGCTGGCAAAAGAAGCATAGAAAATATCCGTTCCTTTTTGACAGAACAGCAAATCTTATTTGAAAGCAAATTTACCCTTCAACAACTCTTTTTTCATCAAACCATTTTTTCCTTTTCTATTTTTCACTATTTACTGGTTGGTTTACTGTTACAGACTCAAAACAAAAGTCTTTGTTCCAGAAACAGGAGATGTGATTAAAAACTCAGAATATAGTCTATATCAGATCTTTGAGACAGTTTTGAGAAAAGCTCTGTGTCACAAATACATTGCTTTCATAAGACTCTTGTATGTATTTATATCTGAAAATGAAACAAAAATGAGATGTTAAGATAGACATATAATTTCTGTCTTAATAATAGAAGATTGGTACCTAATAACCAGAAGAACTATGGTAATGATTTCTCACTAAGAATCTCCCTATGTCCAGGCTGAAATAGTCTATCATGGTTAAGATTATTTCCAGAATACTCATGGGTTGGAACTGTTATTCTCTAGTGATGTGAAGTTTTCCACTGAGATGGAGAGATTAAACCTTCTGAAAATTTTACTTCCCCTATTTCAGCAAACAAATAATTTATACTCATTAACTGGGACACAATAATAACAATTTTTTCAATAGGCCTTTAAAATAGGATCTGAGCTGGTAATGAATTAACTTCTATGCTGAGTTCCAGTTTATGAACATAGTTGTATGATTAAGAAATACTTTCAGCCCAGCTAATCAAGTTAAAATGCTCTGCCCACAAAACTGTTTACACAATAGTAAATATGGTTAGGACGTACATTCAGTTGTAAGCCATGGTTACAAGTCTGTAATAGAGCTGTAAAAGCATGAAGCTAATAAATCTTACTGGCCATGGATAAACAAATGGAACTGACACTGAAAAGAGAATATTAGAATAGGCCAGATGGTCTGAGCTGGTAAATTACAGGCATTATAAAAACTTTAATTGGAAACTCAGTTTTTTTCAGTTGATAAGCTCAGTTTTATATCCTAAGACTTGAGATTTCTCCCAAGAAGTCATGGCAGATATAAAAAAAAAAAATCCTCCACCCATTAAAACTCACATAACCATTGTCCTGCGTATCAGTGAGAATGTAGAAGAAAAGCCAGCTTTACACTTCATCTCTAAAACTAACATAATACCCGTGTCAGGTATTAATATTGCTCATGTTTAAAACACATGATTATTTGTCCAATTTCTCAAACAGATAGTTCGTATAAATTTCTAATTCCTGAATACAATTTCATAAATTAGAATGCAGAGAGAATTTTGTTTACACCTCTAGGAAAAAAAAAATGCAGCTTTTCATTTGCAAGGTTCTCTTCATCCAGTTAAAAAATAGCAATGTGTAGCACATTTTAGCAGTAACCTTTAAAATTTTTCACAGGGAAACATACTCTGCATCTCAGTTTTAAAAGTACGAGGAAGCACATAAATAAAGTTTAAGTACAGCTAAAATGCCTATCTGAGGTAAAGATACAAGAGGAGAAAAGAAAGAAATATCTTTATAAAGCTGTTCCTGTGATTCTTCATTTCTTCATATCCTAGGCATGAAACCAGTTTTCAAAACTATCTGAAAGGAACAGAGAAAAAAAAAATTAAGAAAGCAAATTGCTTAAAATGAGCACATACCTGGCCAAAATGATGATGATTCACATATTATAAGCTAAAGGAAAACCAAAATGCTCTAGGTTTTATTTCACCTTCCTGAGACAGAAGACTTTTGCTTCTTTCCTGACAGAAGAGTACCCAATAAATCAAATTCATTTTCAATGTAAAACTGAGAACTGGCTCCTTCTAATCAGTCTCACAGAAGAGATGGACTGAAGATCAGTTATGGGTGCAGTGGTCAAGTAAGATTATGTTGTGCAGCTTTAGTATACATAATTGCCTTCCTGGATAACAGTAAGTTAAGACGTTAAGTACATTATTATGCCTGCACTTTAAAAAGCTGTATTTCTTTAGAAATATTTTTTCTTGGTTGCTTAACATAAAGATATGCTATTATAATACAAGTCAATGCATTAATGCAAATATTTACCATTTGATAAATATTTTACCTTTTCTGTCAAAATGATGACAACCACAGCTGGATTTTGTTAGGAGGGAAAGGTATTTCTGGAACAGGCACTGCCATTTTCTTTCCATACACAAAAAGGCACAAAGAGACAGATTTTGTCATCCTAATGTGTACTTGGGTGGTCTACTTTCTGCAGCAAGCTCTCTACAGCCAAGCAGAAGAGAATAACTTTACCAGCACATCAACTGCGCAGGCAGCAACACTATGACATGAAAATGAGACATTAGTCTGAGCCCTATAATGATGAATTTCAGGATAGCACCTCCTAACCTATTTGCATTACACCTCTATGTTTTTTAATTAATATACATCTTAACTGGAGGGTGGAAAAATAAGTAATCAGAGGAAAATATAGAAAACAAGTGGTGATGCTCTTTCTCTTGCCGTGTTGCTTCTTTTTCAGTTTTGTGTTTTCTGAGGTAGAGAGAGGATGAGAATATATAATGGAGGATCTTTTGTTTAATTTCCTTTCCCAGATGCATAATGAGACACCTTCTAGACCCAGTTTTCCCAGAAAGCAGCTTCTAGCATGGGGAAGTTCTTAACTGTGGGAGAGTTAGCCAGAAGATAAGGAGATTAGGGCATACCTTGATCATCTTATTCAAGGCTGGCAGACAGTCCTTTGGAAATATTATCTGCTATCATCAGCTTTAGAGCATGTTAACATCAGCTTCAGAGCAAGCATGAAGTTTGTTTTTTGACTCTGCAGCACCTGCGCTGAGTTTACTTTAGTGCAACAGAAAATCCACTTTTCAGGACATTTGAAGAAATGCTCCAAAATACCTGAAATGTTAAAAATCAGAAAATTTGTGCAGAAAATATCTATTCTAAGTCACTTTTGACCACTACCCACAGGCAAATGCTAATGAACAAAATGTCAGAGGTACTCCTCTCTGCTCACATATGCTAAGGGACAGTCCTCTTTACAATACACAGCAGACACCTCCTTTGCAAATGCTAAAATTGGGCAATTCAACTTTCTTGTTCAGATGGGACCTAGCTGTGGTTTTATATGGGTAAGAGAGAATGAATCCTACCTTTTCCATACAGCAATGATAGCAAAGAAGGAAGGTACAATATATTACTATCTGTTTATTCTCAGGTTAACTAAAGCAACAAAGCCTGTGGTGCACATTATTGCTTGTCCTACCCAGTGTAGTCTACTCATATTTACAGTCTCTGCCAGAGTCTTAGTATAGACATCATAGGTCAGTGGTAGTCTTTGTCTTGTCACCAAAAGGAAATATAAATTCTCTGAGGAAGAGAATGCTCATATTTAATCTGATGATGATTGGGAAGGCTGGTTGTTGCTGTAAGAGAAACTGCAAGCAATAGCAGATTACACCGATCAAAAAAAAGGGGCTGATTCTAGGCTTGGACAGATGACTCAAAAATACACTAACATAAAACCACCCTGAATATTTACATTGTGTTACAAAGGAACTTGCAGACATTTTCTGAGGAGTATTTTATGCTTATTCCTACTGTTTGTGCCCTTGCACTGCTCTTGTTCTTTGCTCTGTGACATCTCATTGCTGGTGCATCCACAAAATTATTTCCAGAGAGGAAAAGATAGCAGTCCCTCCAGCCATAATAGTTAACGCCAGTTAATGATTTCCTTTTTCCAACTCCTAAATTTTGAGGATTTTTTTTAGAGGGAAAAGCACTCTTAAATGCACCTTACACTTTTCCCTCCTGTTTGCACAAACCTCCAGAGGCTGATACTCTTTGACACAGAACAAGTCCTCTCTGAGGGCTTGAAGGCCTGAGCCAGCTGCAAAACTATGAAGATGGCAGAAAAGTGTCATCAAGCACTGCCGAACAGGGTTTAATATTTCACTCCTTGCCCCAGAACCCCGTTTCATCCATGCTGTGCTACTACTTCCAAATACAAACGTTATGCTGGCTTATCATGAAAGTGTTCCTAAATGCAATGAACCATAAACCACCCAAATTTGTCTCTACCACCTAAATTATAAAATCAAATTTGCATTTCAAAGCTCAGAGTTCAAATCAGTCAGGAAAAAGAGAATGTATTACTCCCCATTCCCAAACTGTTTCAGATAATTTTCTAAGAACAATACCATATTTTAATTAAATTTAATCTTGTAACTAGCAAAAATGCATTTAAAGCCTTTTTACATATATATAAAAATCCCGGTAGATGGCTATTTTCTAGAAGGAGTGTAAGATGGAGGGCGCAGGAGCAGAAAATGTGCAACATACCTTGGAAACATCCCAGTTTGAAATTTCTCATAATTGGCACTTCAGCTGAATTAATTCTCTGTATACTCCTTACAAGTATTAACCAAGAATAGGAGAATATCTTAGGACCTAAATCAGCATAGTAAAAAATAGACAAATGATAAACTGAAACACTGCTGATCAGAAACTATGATTAGCTGTACTGAGATATGATATAATGTTCAACTTCTCACAGAAAAGGCTGTAGGGAGATCCGCAGTGGCAGGGCATACCTTATATATTGCAACACTTACCACAAGGGTGCATCTCAAAATATTCTGCTGTGAAAAAAAAAAATGAATTAAGTTAACACAAGTCAGTGATAGATGTAGCAAAATACAACCATATATATTTAACATGATGCAGACCAAGACATTACAAGCAATTTCATTGAGAGTGTATTGACGATAATTCAGAAATTATCTCCTTCTGGCATAATACACTTCTCCCTGGACAATAAACAGAAACAGCAGGAGCTGAAGTTTAAGATTATGATCAGACATCAATGCTCCAAAAAGTACAGAGCACTTTCTAGCAAGCTTTCTGAAAAATATATAAATTCTGAATGAACATGATTTGGGTTTCAAAATGGGTATATGAAATGTGAGCCACGTGTAAAGTGATGCCCTGGTTTCAGCTGTGATGGAGTTAATTTTCTTCCTAATAGCTTGCACGGTGCTGTGCTTTGGATTTTGGATAAGGATAGTACTGATAATACACTGATGTTTTAGTTGCTTCTTATCAGTGCTCACACAGAGTCAAGGACTTTCCAGCTTCTCATACCACCCAACAGCGAGTAGGCTTGGGGACACAGGAAACTGGGAGGATGTCATGCTCCGTACGTAAACTAGGGGGAAAGCTGTTCAGGAGCTGCTGTTCAGGAATTGTCTGGGCATCTGTTGGTGGGTGGTGAGCAATTGCACTGTGCATCACTTGTTTTGTATATTCTACTTCTTTTATCATTCTTATTATTAATATTTTTCCTTTTATTTCTGTCCTATTAAACTGCCTTCATCTCACACACAAATTTTATTCTTTTTTTCAGATTCTCACTCCAGTCCCATTGTGGTGGGGGGTGAGTGAATGAATGGCTTTGGTGTTTAGCTGCCTGCTGGGTTAAACCGTCACAAGTGAGTTGCTTGCACTGGTCAGTGAATCATGGTATTCAGTATAATGAGTAGTTAATATATTTTTTTATCACTGCCTGCTGCTAGATGTAATATCGGGTATTTTCATACATGTTACTTGTAGGCATGGCAGATAAAATCAAATTTTAATGCATGAATGTAAAAGTATGCTATCAAAGAATTAATGAATGACAGCTACATGATGAGCTAAAGCTATTGCTTCTCTTCAAAGTTCCCCATCTTCATGCTTCTGATGGCTTAGTGCTAAACAGGATGATAGCTTAGGAATCATTTCCCAAGAGACCTAATCTTTAGCATGCTGCACTGCAACATATCTTCGTACTGAACACAAGATTCCAGAAGATTTCAAGGACTAAGTGCCCAAAGAATTTTGGCCTAAAGCCACTCTCTTAAATTAAAAATATTCTCTTTCGAAATCATAATTGAACTAATTTTTAAAGGACAGACTTGAAATTTCACAGCACCACTGAAAATGACGCCATGCACATGTAGTAGCCTAACCACAGCAATCAAGATTTAGTATTTCTAACAGCACAGTAATAACTACTGTGCAAAACCTATTTAGGGATTACCAAAATGCAGATAAACAAAGGAAGAATCCTTCAGAAAAGGAAGCCTGACACATGACACGCTCCTGTAGGAGACAGAGTAATTCTCTCTGCATAAAAACTAATCCTGAACTTTCTAATACCTCCTGCTAATTCATGAGCACTCAGGTAAGTTATTACCTAATCCTTCAACAGTGTTTAGCTCTTAGTTTCTAATTTCTGAATATCCACAGTCATAGTGGTCGTTGTTTCTGCATAATGACGTAAGGGCACCTACTAAATATGTATCAGGATTCCACCTTGTCAGTTGAATATGGATGGGTAAATTCTGCCTTCAGTGCTCCAATATCACCACTATTTGTGATATTCAAGTTGCAGTGACTACCCAGAATGTCATCAGTTTCTGAAGAAACTGGTGCTACTAAACTGCAGAAGACCCTGAGTTGAAGAGCTGCTTACAGCTTTGGTTTTCCGGAAGGTTATCAAGTGGAATTAACAACACTTCATTCTGCGCCTGAAATTGAGAGGTATAAGCCACTGGTTTCCTCACCCAAACTTATTACTATTCTAAAATGCAGGGAGAAGAAAAAAATCTAAATTGTATGTAACTACTGATTTTGTTTTGGATTATTTAATGAGGATAATGTTGTAGTAAGCCTGCTGATACCTCTTTCTCAGGAAAGGATTTTGATAGAGACATGTAAACAGATTAACTGTTTTTGCTTAATATATTTAACAGTCATAGCATAGTGTATGCAAGTATGTCACACAGAGAAATGTTCAGAGGACTCTTCAGTTTTTGTTTAGTAATGTTTTTTGAAAAAGGACTTAATACTGCTTAGCTTACATGTGTATACCCTTAGTATAACTTGACGATTTTACTATTCAAGGCACTTTTTATTAACAGTATAGATATTTCTGAATATAAATAGCTGATTGCAGCTCATATTAAAATAAGAAAAAACAAGATATAAAAGTTTGTATAGCTTTTTTTTTATGTAAAAAAATAGTTAAAACCTTTAAGTTATTTGGAATGGGAGCATCTTACTCATATTTTAGCTTGATTTACCTTGAAAGTATGCCTGTAGGTGTCTTTGAATAATTCTAGGTGGGGATAAGGTCTTGGAGTTTTAAACAAAAGCAATTTTTCTCATGAAAGAAATGTACAACTAATTAAATGTCAGAATATTTCCATTAGCTGGATGTTGTATGTTTTTTTATCTCTGTGCTAAGGATGAGTAATTTCAAGCACAAACGAATAGCTCATTGAATTTCAATATCAAATTGCAAGTAATAGCAGAATCATAACTGAGGGATTTTAGCTTCTAGCTCTTATTTGACCTCATTGCCCCACTCAAGTGTATTTACCTGTAAAATTGTAATTTGAGGCAGAGGAGGTAGAAATGGCTTATAATGCATTTCAAAGGGCCCTAAATATCCTATGCAGCAAAGCCTGTTTGACTCATTAAAGTATAGCTATATACTCCTGTTCCATTCAATAACTTGTTTCTCCTATACATCACGAGTGGAAGTTGCACCTAAACCAAAACACCTCTTCTAAGAAAACACCTCTTCTAAAATGTATGTGAGCTTTCTAAAACATCAGAGCTCTGAAGGACTCTAGGTGGCTTTAAAAGCAGCAAAGCAGAGAAATTGAAAAATTAGTATTTTAATGGCAGATGACAGAAAAGGAAACATGAGGACTGGGACATTGCTACTGACTACAGCTAAAAAAAATAAGGCAATGTTCCCCAGCCACCATCCTCAGAGTTTGTTTAGAAAACTAACTTCTGTTAACAATAATAAAAAGGAATTGTGGGATGGCACAAACCAAAGAATGTGGTAAATAGTTCATTCTAAGACTGAAATTTTTACTTTCTATAAAAAAACCAAAATGTCCAGTGTATAAATTACTGTAATTCCTCTCTAGCTGTTGTCTATCAGCCTGCTGTTGAGATTACATCCTTACATTTGAATACTTCAGGATTTCTTCAGCCAAAATTAGTTGGGTTAGTCTTCACAATTTAAAAAAGTGTTTTATACTAATCCAGATTATTTTCCCTCAGATGGTTAAGGAAATGTATATAAACACTCCTTTACATATCAGTATGCAGAGAGTTGATTTAACAGAGAGGCAGAAAGGAGAAGGATCCCATCCATTACCTAAAATAAATGGATTTGCTGCAGCACAAATAGTGTTGACATACAGGTGGTAGCCTACCAACCTCTGTTACCAGAAGACTACCCTATCTCAGTCCCATATCTAAGTAAGAATTCTAATTTTCATTGTGTTATTTGTTTGGTTCATAAAATTTTGATTATAATGTTCAAAAATTCAGAACCAGTCCTAGAAAATGGAATAATGGCATTCAAGGGAAGCAAAAGGCAAAAGAAGAAAAAAATAATACCTTGTGTTACTTCATCTCTTTCTTAGCTTCAGTGGGTCTTTAAATATATCTAAAGCCAGATACCTTAGAAAAGCAAAACACAAATTGGAAGGCAGTTTTCCTCAAAGCCAGAACATTGTTAAAAAATTGTTAAAACAACATATTTAATGACACAATAACACTGACTCTTTAAAATTCATTAATTAAACTTAATTAAAACTAAATGTCATTAATTATTAATGTGTCAACTTTGCACAGAGAGAAAGAAGGAGGGAGAAAGATTCTGTAAAAAATTTTATCAGTGGACCTTACAGAAAGGCTATTCTTCTGCAAGTGGATATATACTTCTGCCAGTTACCAGAACAGAAATATTTGCTGCAAAGCTAATTCGTACAGGAAATTTGTACTGTTTTCACCAGCTGTGAATGGCAAAGTATACTTGCATGCTAGTACAGTGATTGCCAGGCATGTGGTGATATGTATCTTCTAAACCTCTACCACAATAACATATTTGTTTTCTTAATCACAGGAGCTATAAAAATATTGTGATTTCTTCTGATTTTTATTTTTTTTTCAATGTGACAACTTTATTGAAATGTACTTTGGGTAGAGCCTCAAGCAGTTAACCTTCACTGAGAGTTTGTTCCCACCTAGATACTGTCTTACTTTCCCAGTAAATTCAGACAATGTCATCCTTAATAATCATCATAGTGATTTCACAGACATGTTGAACAGGCAAAGATGGGACAGATATCCAGAAGCACTTTAGAGGACAGTATTATCTTAAACTTTTTCAGTCCAAAGTCTACTTGACTATCTTGAAAAAATCCACAGCCTATTCTCTGTTATTAATGCAAACCTAAAGCATTTGTCATGATGATTTCCACTATTTTAACCAAATTATGTTTAGCTTAAATTTTAAATAATTGCTTTTGTTCCTTTTGCTAGGATGGGAAAAAGTGTTGTGATGGTTTTTTTCACCTGTCTTCTGATGTCTAATGGATCACCAGCACCTCACTGACCTAGGACATCTTTCTGTCTCACACTTGGCAAGCCTATCTAGATTACACAACATGCTGACATGCCAGCAATAACCAGATTACTTTAACAGGAGCTGTAGGTCATCAGGATTGGATCTGAAGGGAAAGAGAGACGGTGTTAATTATTATTTCAGCTGTGCACATTTGGGCTTTGGCTGGTGTTATGGATTGAACACTTGTTAGCTTTCAGAGTTTGGTGGGTTTGCCCTACAAGCACTTCAAGTGTGTTTTCCTCTGAAAGACATCAAAATCTGTGCAGTCCACAACATTTCCCTGGTATAACACAAAAGCATGGGTTAGGACAATAACTGTAAAAATGCAACCCTAATCTAAGCACAACTGCTACAGCAGATACAATTAAGTGTTTCTTCATCATCATTACAAAGGCAACTGGTCTAGTAAAAGAGTAATCTCAGTCAGACCTAAAACTGTGCTGCAGCCAGTTTGACTACCAGACAACTAACTCGGGAGAATGGAAAAGTCATAGAAAATACTAACTAAAGCAACTACATCAATATATCTAAATAACATTTAGATTTTATTTTTAATTTTATGGAAAATATCAAATTTTCATTGCAGCCTTCCATGAATATATGTCTTGTCAATAAGAAGTCAAACTGTTATGCAGACCAAGAATTTCAACCAAAAAATTGCCTATTTTTTAGTTGGAAAAACTGCTATGAAATATTTTCACTAGACATAGGAATTACAAAAAAACCCTAAAACTCAAACAAAAAACCGAAACAGCTTTTTAGATGTCAACGAAGGGTCTCATAACCCTGTTCCTGGATTTTCTACTGCAGTGCTGCATAAGCTTTTATAGCCTTTGTATTGGAATTAATACATTAGCAAAATACAGATTACATTATCTTATCCTGTCATGGTTTAAGCTTAGTTGTAAATTAGAAAACCACATAGCCTGCTAGTTCCACC
>WYDI02030030.1:0-10659 GCA_009867235.2 Psittacus erithacus
AAGCAGCAATTCAAAGGCAGTCTGCACTTTATATATATATATATATATAAAATGTATGTATGTATTAGCAATTTCACTTAAAGTATAATTTTAGCTGGCTGAATAGAAAAGATCTGTGAAGTCTTGCAAACAATCTTGCAGAAGTCTGAACATGTAATTGGCTCTAGTGAGACCAGCTTCACATATAATCTTAAAACTTAGGTCCAAGTTCTTGCAGATGCAGTTGCAGCATCCTAGCTGTTCATAAGTCAACACAGGAATCTACGGTTTCTTGCTGTTTGACACTTACAGCTTCACTGTTGTCAAATGTATACTCAATTATTTCTGTTCTTTTAAGTCTATAACATTGTTTACTTCACGGCAAAACTAAAAATGCACTCCGATGAATTTTTCATGCAATAATCCAATAAAAACATGTATTTTACATTTAGCTGCATAAGGACATCTCAAAACTAACCCATCCAGAGCAGAATCAAGGATTTAATACATACAATTCAGCTCTGAGAGAGCTAGAAACCATGGCTGAATTTTCTTTTTACAAGGTATATGAATTATGCCACCATAAACGAAGAAATAAACTAACCTTATTGTCATAACTGAAAACAAATTCTCAATTGAGCAGCTTTCATTGAGCCAGCACACCTAGCAAAATACATTATCAATGAAAATAAGATTACTGCATAATCCAGCCTTTGTTTTTTCATGAACTACTCTAATGAATCTCTCACTCGATAGCTGTGTGAATACATACTTCTCATAAGAGGAAAAAAAACCTTTTTTTCTGCTACAGAGGTGACCTGCAAAGAATAAATTCTTGCTGGTTTTGCTACTGGGTTATACTTTTTCTGATAGACATGAGTTCATTTGGAGACTGCACAAAATTCCACTGATACTTTTTTCCAAAAGTACAGAGTCTTTTTGATCTGTTTATTTTTTCCCTGGAAATCACAACTGATTTACTTTAAACACTGAAACTCCTTAAGCCATCATAACAATAATAATAATAAAACACAACTTAGAATAAGAAATACTTTGACACTGCTCATTTGAATGGAAAACCGCTCCTTGAGAATAACAGACTGAATAATTTCAAGCTCTCCTCCCCTAAAGAAATCCACAACAGAACAGAAAAAGGGCAAAATTACTAAAATTTTAAAGTCAACCATGAAAACATTTGGTTTACCTTTAAGGTGAAGTGTTCTAGGGTCATACCTTTTTCTAGGCCAAGAAAAAGAATAAAAGAAGGCTTGTTTTTCACCCGTATTCTCTGTGTGCATACTTTTTGTTGTTGTTGTTGTTAGTGCATTCTTATTTACTTTATACATCTTTTCCTTTAACAATACTTGCTGGATCTGCCCTAAGTGTGTGGTTTTCACTGAAATAAAAGACAGTGTATGCTGCAGCCTTTCTCTGCTTTAGACTTTCCTGAGTGTAAAGACCCCAGTATCAGCTCTGCACCTCTCAGGGGAAGTGATACTCTACAAAAAATAGTCAGCCTTCTGCTTAAACTCCATAGAAAGTGGCCTGGTAGCCAGAAACAGAACAATCTTTTTATGCTTACAACTATTTCTTAGATACTTAGACAGGGAACTACCACCCACAGTGAAAGTGCTCGTTTTCTAGCTTTCTTGATTACAGATGTGAACAGAAAAAGAGCTTTCTAGAAGGGACTCTTCTGTCAACAGAGAGCCTGGTACCTTAAATGTGAGGAGACATCTCAGATCTGCAAGCATACAGCTAGGCAGAAAAAGCTGGTAGTTAATTTCAAGACTTCACTGAAATTTAAACAACACTCTGAGGCTCTAAAGGAGATTGTAATAGAGACGCTGTCCTGACAAACAAAATGGGGGGAGAGGAGGAAGTGCATGAAAGATCACCTGGGAGGAATGGCTTTCTTCTACCATTCTGCTGAAAGTCATGACCGTAGATTCAAAGGGCCGGTATCTTAATGATGTAAGGGCTAGATTAATGTTCCACAGTAGGACTGGGTCTTTTATTACCAGGGCAAGGAAAGAAATGCACAGAAGAGGAGCCTCCAAACAAATCCTGAAGGGATCTTTTGGTAGACAAAGAATAAATTCCCAGTGTATAGGAGGTATCTAGATACAACTAGATACCGTATTTTGTGCAAAGTGCTGGAGAAGCTGCAACCATGATAACCAATGCAGAACAGCAAAGCTGAATGAAATGAGAAGACTGACAGAGACACACACTACACCAACAATCTGGATTTACCCAATGGAATTGTCTCTGCTATTAAGCATGTGTTTCCTGACTGTGGACTGGCAAGAGTAGCCTAGTCTTCAGAGCTGTCCAGGAAAGCAGAGGCTGAGCGAAAAAGGTGGCCTTTCAGCATTTTAACATAAAGAGGCAAGGATCTAGATCTTGCTACCAAAAATGTCTTGGTCAACTGGGAATAGCATAATCAAACTGAATCTTTCTTTACACTGTGAAGTGCACTAGCAGAGAAGGAGCCTGAGAAACAGGTTTATCAAATTCACTAGGGAATCAAAAATGTATTTGACAGGAAAACTGAAACAGAAAACGGACTTTCCTGACAGTGTCAAAGACAAAGTGGCAGACATACACCCTGGAAAATGACTCTTGCAGTAATATTCCAGCCTGCCATTAGTAATCCAGTAGTTCAAAATAACTCGGGCTGAACACTAAAAGTAAATATATACTAATCAAAAAATCTTTTGTTCCAATCACCACATTGGCTGAATGGTCTATGAAAGGTCCAATAAATTCCACATTTTTTGCATACACTAAAAAGATGCACTGTTCTTGCTGCCTGTCTCAGAAATGAGCCCTTTTACAGGTTCAGAGCACAAACCAACCTTCTTCCTCAGGCAGGGGTCCTCCTGATGCACAGGGTCATCATCTGCAAACTTCCAAAAAACAACACTAATTTTTCAAATAGGGGTCTAATCGCCTTTCCTCATCTTAGCAGTAGCTTTGTGGGAGCTACTCAGACAAGGTCCTGCCAATGACTCAGGCTCTTACGAGAAAGGTACTTGGAAAGAAACAGGTAAGGGGATGGCTAATGAATGAAAGCGTGGCTGAATAACTGTATTGAAGCCTATTTAACTGGATTATTGCTGTTTTAGATAGCAATTCCAGAGCCAATTCCCAAAAGATTGTTGGTTTAAAGAGTTTTTTTAATGAAGAAAAGGGGGTTAAATTGTGCGTTGAAATCTTTCACAAATCCTGCATGGACAGTGTAGGCAACTGCTAGTGACAGGTAACAGTTTCAAAGACAATTTATGTTTGAAATGTCCCAGACAACAGGTGATGGGGCCAGCTAATTTGCATGGGAAGGAATAGCAGTAAAGATAGAAAAGGGATTTCTTAGTAAAGCAGGACTATGGTCACAGGAGCCTTGCCATCACTTCACAATCTCTAGCCATTTGACAGGCTTTCCATATAGAAGGTCAGGTAACTTTTCACTATAGATTGCTTTTATCAATTTACATCCTAAACAAACTTTCTTCCTTGAAGATGGTGAATATGAAATCTCATTTCTAAGAATCCACTAACTTGGCTTCCTAAGAGGCTACAGAATCAACGGGGAGTGAGGAAAAGGGCTTCTCTCTTATTCTTCTCACCAGTGTTAGGGTTACTAATTGTGCAGGGTTCCAGGGATTTACTCCTTCAGGGAACAAGAAATGAGTAAGAATCAAATTTTTGCCTTTCTTAAAATAACAAAAAGCAGTAATCACAGGCCCATCAATGCAATAATATCAAACAGATAGACAATGGAATTGATAATAGATAATTGTGACAGAAAATGGAATTTGTGATGTGTGGTAGAGCAACTTGGAAGAAATACTAATGTAATAAACCAAATACTGTAGAGTTGAGAAGAAACTTCATTTAGCTGAAATATTTATTACTGTCAAATAGGTGGCTCAGCAACTTGGTTCGATATCATCCTATGACCTATCTTAACTCTACACAGGGAAACAAAAACCCAAAACCAAACAAAAAACAACAGTTTAGAAAAGTTCTGCAGGCAATGACTTTTTCTTTTCAAATTTAAATTCAAGTGAGACAATTGGGAAAGAAGAAACAAAACACTGCATTACTAATACCAGTACTTACAATCCAGGAAGGAGTCTTGCAGCTCACAAACTTGATCATGTACAACTTGGCTTTCCTTGGCTTAAGGAAAGAAGAAAGAGGCTCTAGGTAGAATACTCAATTACAGAATAAAGGTGGAGAAAAAAACAGGACAGTATAAATTAAAACAGTCAGGCAAGTAGACTGTGGCAATTTTCCAGTGGCTCTCTCTTCACCCCCTGTTTCTGAAGCTGAAGTTTTTATTCACTGGCAGCCTTCCCACAGTTCATACCCGTAGTACCTTGGGCACAGGACACAGTTGTCTTTTTCCTCTCATCTAACACAGGATACCCGGCTGGTAGTCACAGACATCATTAAGCTGTTTCTTTGCTCAGATCCTACCTGATCTAGAAAAAGCAGGACGCTGCTCTATGTTCTCAACATGTAAAGATGCCAAGTGACGTCCACCACGAATTGAAGTCATACTGTAATCAAGGCGTGCTAGTCCTTGAAATCAGTAAGATGCATGTGCGGCAACCTGCATGATTAATGCATGTCTGTTAAAATGTAGTAGTCAATACGTAATGTCAGAACCTTGCATAAAAGGGAAAAGTCATTACAAAACTAACCAGATATATTGGCAAAGACTTTCTGCTGAAAATATATTTGGAAATTTTAAATTATTTGTATAATAGCATTCTTCCATGCATTAGAATTTATTTCACTGAGGAACACTAGGGGAATACATTTCTATTCCCTGACAGGGGGTGTTGGTTGATGAGAAATTTAACACGAGCTGGCAGTGTGCGCTCACAGCCCAGAAAGCCAACCATATATCCTGGGCTGCATCAAAAGGAACGTGACCAGCAGGTTGAAGGAGGTGATCCTAACCCTCTACTCTGCTCTTGTGAGACCTCACTTGGAGTATTGAGTGCAGTTCTGGTGTCCTCAACATGAAAAGGACATGGAACTGTTGGAACAAGTCCAGAGGAGGGCCACGAAGATGATCAGGGGACTGGGGCATCTCCTGTATGAAGACAGGCTGAGAAAGTTGGAGCTGCTCAGCCTGGAGAAGAGAAGGCTGCATGGAGACCTCTTAGCAGCCTTCCAGTATCTGAAGGGGGCCTACAAGGATGCTGGACAGTGACTCTTCATCAGGGACTGTAGCAACAGAAAAAAGGGGTAATAGGTTTAAACTTAAACAGGGGAAGTTCAGGTTAGATATAAAGAAGTTCTTTACTGTGAGGGTGGTGAGGCACTGGAACAGGCTGCCCAAAGAAGTGGTAAGTGCTCCATCCCTGGTAGTGCTCAAGATCAGGCTGGACAGAGTCTTGGGTGACATGGTCTAGTGTGAGGTGTCCCTGCCCATGGCAGGGGGGTTGGAACTAGATGATCTTAAGGTCCTTTCCAACCCTAACTATTCTATGATTCTATTACATTTGCTCATAAAAAAGTAGTTGATACTAATCGGTATTAATGTCTGCTACTAGAAATCACAGACTAAATAACAGCATTATGT
Source organism: Psittacus erithacus (assembly GCA_009867235.2). Taxonomy (NCBI): domain Eukaryota; kingdom Metazoa; phylum Chordata; class Aves; order Psittaciformes; family Psittacidae; genus Psittacus; species Psittacus erithacus. Next base: position 5,582 of record WYDI02030030.1, read on the forward strand.
GGCACAGAAAATAGCCAATCATTTAGCACCTACTAAAAATATTTTTTTTATGTATACTTTCTAATGATTGTCTAATGAGGGATAGTTTATGCTGAATCAGAAAGCATGTACATTCACAAGCACTAAACATAAACACATTTATAGTGACAAACTGGCAAAATATTTGGCAGCAATCCACATACTGTAGGAACAAGGAGAACAGAGAGGACATAAGAATAGCAAGTAAGTGCCTTAAGACAGGCCAGTTTGAAGCGGGAAGAGGCCAACCAAGGCAAGCCAGGGGAATGAGGGCCCAGAGAAAAGAGGCAACATGAGCTCCAGAGACCAGAGCTTACTGGGGGAATCTCTAAGCATTAATTCTGCTGAAGTGGCCAAAGTGCCCCCAGTATAGCCCCAGTATAATTATCTTCATCTATTTTTAGCTCTTGCATTTAGTTACCTACTGAGAAGAATGAAAGCACTTGTTAGCTTACTAAAACTTTAGCCCATATTTTGCCTTGCTGAGCCTGAGGATTGCAGTCTGAAGAATACTTCTTTTCAGTGAAGCAGAGTATGTACATGTGCGCTCATGTTTGTTTTGAAAGCAACCACAGAGTTTAGTGTGGGAAAAACTACTTTGCTCCTTTTTTGTTTGTTGCGTTTCTGCTATTGATTGAAAAGGAAACAAGCACTGAAGAGAAGTTATACAGGAGGTTAGATTTTAATACTGGATAAAGAGAATAATGGCCTCTCTGAACGAGTATACAAATAAAATCCTTCTTCCGTTATTTTTAACCAGCAGAGGGCATATTTTAAGAGTGTATATACCACAGAAGTGTCTGAAATAAACAGAAATCTACTGTGACCTTCTTAGGAAATGCTGCAGCATGGGATTTTTTTTTTTTTTATTTTTTTTTTGCCTGGATTTAACAAAGAAAAAGGGTACAAATGGGCTCACAGAAAGGAGTGCAAATTTTAGTTATGTTCCAGCTTCCCTATCACTTTCACCTCAAGGCTTAGTTTGGTCTTTCCACCAGATCCTGAGCTTTGGTATTTTGCTCTAAAGGATTCAAATTTTGATAAAACTGTCTAAGGATTTGTCTACTCAGAAAAATTCTACCAAATAAGCTAACAACAAGTCAAATTCAATTATTCAAGCTTCTAAGGTTTTATAGCTAACTGTCAACCACCTCAAAAGTGAGACAAGCAAAAACAAAACAACACTTTCTTCCACTGGAAGAAGGCTATTAACTTAGCATACAGCAGTAATGAGTACGCTACCTGTTAAATTCTATTGAATTCAAATCACATCCAGGTATAAATTAATATCTAAGTATGTATTTCTTTCTTTGCTATGATTAACTGCCCAAGTGTGGTAGCAGGATTTAAAACAAAAAAATGACAAGTTTACTTTCTGCAGAGAAATACCCAATGGAGACAAACCCAATGTGTTCAGTGACTGCCAGGTATTTTACAGAAAAAAAAATAAAAGACCTTTTGAGAAGGAAGCAGAACTTTTCATCTGCTTCCTAAAAGACACTTTTGACTTGAAGGTTCCTGTTCTCTATCCTGAAGCAAAATAGCAAAGCTGTCACAAGCAATGGCATACCTTTACCTGAAAAACTGACATTGAGATAAAACCTATGGTATGTATACTGCCTTAGAACATAATATTACAATAGCTCTCACAGCTATCTAGATGATTTCATAGGTTCTTTAAAGGCTTCATAAAGTCTACATGTTTCTCCCATTCACTCCTGTCAATGAACTGATGCAAAAAAGTCACCCAGTACTTCCAACATAGCCTCCAGAAGCTGCAGAACTAAAATAAATAGTGGAAATTATGCAAGTATTCTGCCAACCTGGAGTTGAGATAATATTTGTCTGAAATTAACAAGTTCAATGAATTAGTAACTAAATGTAAAGTAATACATCATATCCTGACAATGAATATGGAAAGTACCAATGAGCAATTGAAGAGTTTCTGCGTGTGGATGGTGGTTGGAATATGGAACAAAGGACTGAGACCAGCAATTTAGTTGGCGTTTACTAGTTCAGGAAAGAACCAGCAACAAACATGCAGCAACAAATTGCATTTTTGTTTTCTTGTAATAGAGACCTACAGATCTCATTTATATTTTATGAATTTCACTATTTTCTGAACTACTCTTTTCCTGGCATTAAACAAGTTTGTGTTCTTATGCATTAGAAATTTTCAGCAAAACATGCTAAAAAATTATTTGCTTGTAGTACCTGAAATTGGCTAAAATAACAATTTTTACATCCAGAAACTGTCAATTAATTAGAAGTCTTATTTGGAAAAAAAAATGACCTTTCAAGCTACATATGCGCACACTTTTGCCTGATTAATTCTAGTTAAAGCTATTTAAAATTCCTTAAATTAAAATTTATTTTTAATTTTATGCTTGTAGTTAAGAGGCAAAATATACTATTAGCTATTACACACTTCACATTACAACGGCAATCACTCTATTACTAAAAATGTGATAAATCAGTTCATGGTCTGATTTTTTTTTCCCTCTCTTCACCTCTAGCAGCAATTATCTCTACAAGGTACATCTGTTAGAAGTTCCTAGGCTTTCCAGGGCATGGAAGGAGATGCCACTGTTCCATGATGACTTTCGGCTGCTGTTCTGGTATGAGAGAAGCATGAGCTGCCCGATAGCTCAGGTGTTAAGTACTTAGAATTCCAGATATTCCTAAATTATTCTGTGTTCAGACAGATATGTTTTGAACAACTGCATAACAGAAATAAAACTATATTTCAAATAAATGTTTGAGCAAATATAGCTGCTCCCAGATTAATTCCATGTTACTTAAGCCTGGAGAATACAGAGACTTTGTTCATTTGGTGCTCAGCTATGCGACAATCCTTAGAATAAGACAAGGTATTATATTCTACAGATTGATTCCATGTCTTCTTGTCTTGAAAACTGCTAGCAATTGAAAATCAGCATAAAAGGGAAGGATGGGGAAATGACTGCTTCCAATTTCAAGCAATGTAACTCTTATTTAAAAGCTTTGGTTTTCCTGCTCATCTAGAATTTGAACACCATTAGTTTCTGAAACATGAAAAGAATCCAAATTGAAACAACTAAGCTTGAAATTATCAGATCCTGTAATACATAAGAAGCCTTAAAACAAAGCCAGAACATTTTATGAATAAAAATATAAGATGTCCTACTTTTTTTTCTTATGCTTACACTTCTACTAAGACCACAGGAAAACAGTTAGCTAAAAGAATGCTGACTGAAAACAGTTCTTAATCTGTATTTTTTGGCTTTGCAAAGGGATCTCCTGAGTCAGAGAGATCTCTTTGCAAAAGGGATCAATAAACTTAAAGAGTATTTGCTTCTTTTTATATTTTGCTTAAACTCATGAATTATTATTATTTACTCCTTCTAAGTCTGCAAGCAGAGTTCATTCATAAACACAGCAGCAATTTCTTCCTAGGTTATTTTGGTTTTGGTTAATGTGATTTTGGTTAATATGGTTCCAAATGTTCAAGCCAAGTCAGGCACTTGCCTCCCCAGTCTTTTTCAGTTGTACAGAAACTCCCTAGCAAAAATATAACATGTTCAACCATTTTGGAAAGCATTTTGTCAACACTGATACATATTGAAAATTATTCAAAATTTGAAAAACATGTAAGAGATGCAGTTTACTGTGAATAAAAACACCTGTAAGAATTAATGACTTGCAATGAAAGTTCCCTCCCAAATCTTCCAAATACCTACAACAGGGCAAATGAAACAGTGGCTTTGGGCTAAGTTTTAAATGGGAGCTAGAAAGACAAGAAAGTCACAGATACACTGTACATTCAACCAGTGCAGGCTATATGAGATGTAAAAATTGCTCATGGTTATGAAATTTGCTAATTTGCCTTAAAAAAAATGCAAATGAACTACACACCACAGTACTCACAATATATAGATATTCTATATATACTGTCTGGACACATATATACACCATTTTGAAAGTATGGCATCCCCTAAAGAAAACTATAAAGAGTCACCAACTGTAATTGTTATATGAAAAAAACCAATCATGTCTGCAGTTGCAATTAAACACTCTTATACTATGCCAATGTATTTTTCTGCAACACTTCGTAATAAGATATTTTCAGATCGTTTCCTTATTGTACAAGAAAGAAATACACAGTTATTTATTTCCTTGTGGAAATTTTTGGCGTCCATGAGTTAGGGCAGACAGGAAATGCAGAACTGAGGTAAGCAGAATCAGCTATAAAACATGATAGTTCAAAAGTAATTTTCAATTCCAAAACTAACAAGAATGTCTCTTTCGGCACTGGCAGGAAAAAGTGTTTGTTTTTTTCAAAATAGATTTTAAGCAATTCTAACTTTCATATTTATGTTAATTTTCACAAACGCTTATGGGCATCTTAACGTATGTGATCATCATTAATATATGCTTTCACTTTCCTGTTGTTTTCCTGCTTCAACACTAATACCTGAAAATAAACTGAAAGTAGACTTTGCATTTGATCATACATGATGAATGATAAAATACACATCTTACCACTGGACTAAAAAGATTGTTGTAGGTAAGAGGAGGAGTATAGTACCCTGGTTCTTCCACAGAACATTCGATTTAAAACATAAACATTGCTTTAATTGCAGCATTTGACCTTTCTTACATAAAAGTGTAATAAAATGCAGAGAGGTAAAGTACACAATAAACAAAACATCAAAGCCCACAATTCTAAATAGAAGTTTAAAATACATACTTCAGCCTCCTCCCAGTACTGTAATGAATCATAGAATCAGCTAAGTGGGAAAAGGCCTTTATGATCATCAAGTCCAACCATTACCCCAGGACTGTCAAGACCACGACTAAACCATATCACTGAGGGCCTCATCTACACAGTTTCTGAGCACTTCCAGGGACAGTGATTCCACTACTTTCCTGGGAAGCCTGTTCCAATAACTGATTACCCTCTCTTAACTTGTATATGTCTAAGCGCATCAAAAAATATGACTATGCATCAAAAGGAGCGTGACCAGCAGGTCAAAGGAGGTGATCCTGCCCCTCTACTCTGCTCTTGTGAGACCTCACTT
>WYDI02030030.1:12204-52951 GCA_009867235.2 Psittacus erithacus
AGAGTAAGCATTACTGAGCAGCAACTAAAAACATCGGTGTTATCAGCGCTGTTTCCAGGATGAAAGTCAAAAACACAGCACTGCGCCAGCTACTAAGAAGGAGAAAAATGACTGCTACTGCTGAACCCAGGACACACATACACACCCAGAGATGCAAGGAGATTAAATCCTGTGGCTACTTGAGGTATGAACCCATTCTGTGTCAATCTTTCTCCATTTGTTTCTGGAGACTGACACTGTATAGGGTTCACCAGTCAGAAATGCATCAATCCTTCAGAGAAACAGAAGAAAGAACTTTCATTTGTATTCACCTAAATATATGAGATCAGCAATGAATTCCATCAGAAATGAACACTTCTGAGGATGCTGCTTTTATTACCTTCGCAGTGATAAAGGACGGCATTTACAGAACAGGCCTTTGAAAAGCAAGTGCACAAATCATTTTGGGCATATAGTTAGTTACATGTTACTGCAGCCAGTTTCTCCACTCTTCTGAAATCAGAATTAGAACTCATAGCTCTAATTTATAATAAGGCTAAGTGTCTACCTGGCTGAATATTGCTTATATGGCTAACATTTCTGGTTGAAAATTTATTCCACCATATCAAAGATGGTTACTAGTTCAACCTCCCCAAATCTTGTTCCCTATAATGTATTTAGAATTGCATGCACATCTGCACTGAGGAATTCTTCAGCTGTCTTGCTGAATTATAGGATATATATACAATTTTAAGTATCTGCCTTCACCCTAAATAGGAATACTGAGTACGCTGGCCAAGTTTAAGTGTAATATTTTGTTTCAATCTATTGTTACATGTAATGCATTCACCACATAGCTCAAGTCACGTAAACGAGCTGGAGTATTTCCTGAATTGGTTTTCCAGACAATAGACCTGCATGGGTTACTGCTCTTCAGTTTGGATTTTTTTTCACTGCTTTAAAATGTGCTGAACAAATTTCTGGTCTTCTTAATTGAAAGAAAATAAAACAGAAAAAAAAAAAAATCACCATTTTGCAAGGGAGAAGTCTTTAATCTCACCTGATGATACATTTAAGGCATCACTTGGGTCTGGTGACCACTAAGTGTGTCTACCACTTAAGGTAGATTTCTTTAATGCAATCCACACCTCTTTTGAAGTCAATAGCCTGTTCACTTCTGTTATTTTAGGTGTCAGGCCTTGAATGTAGTTCTTTATATAGTAGCCTTCCATTGCAAATTATATTAAAACATGAAAAATTTCCCATTCCACTAGTTAGTGGAAATTTTTTACATGTGTGCTTACCAGCGGTTACCATAAATTCACATGCTTTTGCAATCCAATTCCTTGTGTTTCCTTGCTTTTTCAGTCATCTGTAATATATCTTAACCTTCACTTTATGTCTTGGTTTCCTGTCTGACGGGAAAACCTGAGATGCTTCACAAACTCTGCCGTATAATAGACTTTTCTTTGGTTGCTTGTCTAATCTCCCTCACATGTAGTAAATGCCATATAATTAAGAATAACACTCTCCGTCAAACCTTTCAGGTCTACCTGAACCCTTTTTATCTGAAATTCCCACAATCCTTCTAGCTTTCTGATACTCAGTCTTGAAACCTTTATGTCAGCATAGCATTTATTTCTACATTCATTCTTTCTTCCCCTTGTCATTCTGCTGCATTGTTGCACCACTTCCTCTCTTGCTGTGTTTGTCATAGCGACAGCACAAAAATTTATAAAATCACTTTGAGAAAGCTAACAGAAGTTTCCACTACTACTTGCTGCCCAGAAACAAATATTACATAAAACATTACATAAAAAATCCACATCCTAAAGCTCAGCATCTTAGTACATTCAGAAGAAAGGCACTACTGTTTTCACTATTAATAAAGAAAAAGGGAACGCATTCACAAAGAATAAGGTTTCCAATGCTATATATCCAATTGGTCATTTTAACTTCTTTATTGTCATTGAAATATTTTTGCTATAAAATTCTGACAGTAAAAACATTAAGATGTTTTAAAATTGGATTGATTCTTTCTTTCCTGAAGCTCAGACACTTAAAATTACATGTGCTTAAGATGCAGTAATAAACACACTGCTGTAAGAAAAATGGTAAACAAAGACCCCAAATCACCCTCTAGGGTAACAAATATGAGGCAGGAATAAAGGTTATATGATCTTGGTTAAAGAGGGAAGTAGCTATTATTTCCTGCACTTAAACATACTTGCATACATTTGTGTGTTTTGTACTCTCAATATGCTGCATACTGTGAAAGACACAAATGAATAGATTGCTATGTTAAAGATGTTAACGTTGTACAGTAAAAATATTTTATAGGATAATTTGGGATGAGCTGTATAAGAAGCAAATCATGAAGTCAGAGCTCTGGTATATCCCACATACCAAATATACAGCAATAAAACTTTTATATGTTTCCATCATGCTGTTTTATATCTAATAGTTAATAGAGAAAAACTGTATTAGAAATGTTTTTGAAGTTTAAAGATGTTTCATTATTGGTATCTTTTTTATATTAATTCTACCATATAACTAGCAACTGTGGTGTCATGTAAAAGTCTTTTCATGAGAAGTACAACCTCATCAACCAAAAAATTACCAACATTACATACCTCTTCAAAATAGCATGAAATAAGGTGATAATCTTTTATGCATTATCATACATACATAGATAAACTGATACGAAGATATGCATTAATTCCAGTATCTCACAAGAGGACCTAAATGTTTTCCTACCAGGAACACAGCTCTCTAAGACAATTCTCCCAAGATTTCCCACAAGGCCTGCAGGCCTACCTGCAGATTATCTTATAGCTCTATAGTCTCCTGCAGACCTATCAGCTTCATGGTGAGATAAAGAAGATCGGAAAACAAGGAAGTCAACAGCTAGTACAGAAGCACATCATCCAATAAGGGACAGAAACCATAAGTAAAAGAAAATGTCAACAGGTAGAACAGATCTGCAAGACATTTTTTTTTTTTTTTTTCATTTTCTCCCCCATCTTTATTTCATCGGCTTGGAGAGGGAAAGATTAGAAAGGAACAACTAGTATCCTAAGCTGGTTTAACACCTCCATGGGCAACAGATGTTGGATGGAAACAGTATTTCAAAGAACTGGAATTGACTGGGAGATGCAGAAATGGAAGCAGGAAAAATTACTTGATCTATGAGAAACTAATAACAAGAAAAGTAGTACAAGTGAGGAAAGCCATGATCAAATCATTCAGGAACAGCACTGGAAACTGGACTCAGCAGGAGTCACATCCAGACTTCTATGAGTAGAAGGTACAGCATGTGTGTGTTAGAGACAAAGGGAGAAAGAAGAGGGAGAGAATGAGTGAGAGACAAAATGAGAGGAAGAGAGAATGAGAGGGAGAATGCTGGCTCATGGAAAGTCAATGGCATTACTTTCACTAAATCAACAGAGCCAGTGCTTTACCTGATAAAATGAAGTAACAACCTGCTATGTATTACGAGGAAAGTGAAAATTATTTCATTTGTGGAACAGATATTTTCTCCTGCTTTATTTAGTCTAAATGAGGAGAGAAAATTGTATTGCTTTGTTCTGCTCATTGCTGGGGTTTTTTTATTTGTTTAAACACTTCACATTTATTTCTTCACTAGGCTTTTAGAATTTATAAGAAAGCTTCTAGGAATTGTAAATTCATTGAGGATTGTTCCAATGAAAAGATATATAAGGAAATATATGCCTAGTTTTGCTTCAATAACTCCTAAAATAATTGTATTCTTTCTCTTTAAGCTTGTGCTGGTGCTATTTTTTTAGGATGACCAATGTTATTTCCTTTCATTGGGCTTTTGCTGTCAAAATGCAAAAACTCTGTCCTTTTGATTTCTTCTTCCTCCCTACCCCCTCCATTAAAACCACTCATAACAGGAGTAATTATGTGTCTCCTAGTGAAATGAAGGTTCATCTATGATGAAAACTGTAGCCAGCTATGAAGCATTTATGTTTCCCTCCCCCATTTTCAATTAAAATGAGTGATACAGCTTGAAAAGCAAATACAAAACAAGAAGGAAACCCAGAATGGGCTTAAAGAAGCCAACAGGATGCAAGAAAGCCAACAGGATACTGGGTTACATCAAGGGCATCACCAGCAAAGATAAAGATGCCATTATTCCACTCTACTCAGTTCTCATCAAGCCACATCTGGAATACTGTGGAGAAGCCTGCTGTATGAGGAAAGGTTGAGAAAGCTTTGTTTGTCCAATCTAGAGAAAAGAAGGCTTGAGGGAGACTTTATCACCACATTCCAGTATTTAAAGGGTGACTACAAAGACTAACCGCCTTTTTACAAGGAGTCTCATGGAAAAGAAAAGGGGTAATTTGCACAAGTTACTCCTGCAAAGATTCCAACTGGACACAAGAGGAAAATTTTTCAAAATGAGAACAATCAGCCATTGGAAAAATCTTCCCAGGGAGGTAGTGGATTCTCCAGTGTTGGACATCTTTAAGATTCGACGGGACAGGGTGCTGGGATATGTAGCCTAGGTCATGCTTTGCCAAGAAAGGTTGGACTGGATCATCCCTGAGGTCCCTTCCAACCTGGTATTCTATGATTCTATAAGTCTGTCACTATGATAGCTGTGTGACCTTGATAATCACAAATATTTATAGTATTACAGATGATATCTCAGATGAGCAGAGCTGTAAAAATCTAAATTAGTAAAATTAAAATTAAAGCAAAGAAATTACAATGTCAAGGGATTACATTCCACTTTTATATTGAAGAGGCATATTTGGTATAGTACCTGCTATTTTAAATCTATTTCCAACACTGAAGTTTTCATTCTTCTTTAATAACTTTATTTTCCAAACACAAAATTATCAATGTTAAAAAATAATTCACAGATACTCTGCCCCAATTTCTCACTTCTTAACCCAGTATTACCAGTATGCAATGTGTTAAATAAATCCTACTTTTGCTTGGTTTTTAACACAATAGAAATGCTTGCCAGTGACTGCTCTATACAGTGATGAATTAGAAAATATGTAGTCTCCATTGATCATTATGAATGTAGTCTACCAGAACAGTTAATACCATGTTTTTGTTTTGAGGAAAAGGGAGGAACAAGAAAGGAAATACATCCTTAACCCCTGAACGCCTGCTAATTCAACTATAGTTTTTTGGTAATGCTATGCAATATGCTAAGAACTTTTACATCGGAGCCATTTAGAAATGTGATGAATGAAAGATGTGGGCTGACCTTTCTTTTATTGCCATGATTAACAAACTCAGAAGTTATTACTCACTGTCACAACTCCAACAACTACAGCTTTTTGAAGTTTTATCTTGCACATACATTGTCCCCATTGTTTACCTAAAGTGGGCTCTGAATCAAAAAATGTACAGGACTGTAAACGTATAAATTGGATTATACTCATGATGAGAAAGAAAGGTTCAAAAAATGCCTGTCTAACACAAATATTCAGGTAGAAAACAAAAGCACATCTAATATTATTAGTGCCACTTTCAAGATAATTTCATTCTGAAACACTATATATATCTTGAGAACTACAGTGGTTTGCTGGAGGAGTTTCTTATCAACATACTGTATTTCGTGCAAATAGTATTGCAGTTTCTCTATCAGTCCCATGCAAAGCAACTGCTCTTTCAGAAATGGATTTTGTAAAACTCACTTAATGGCCTCAGTGCAGTGAGTTTTAATTGCCTAAGAGAAATGAGGATAAAAAAATAAAGAAAATTCATCTGCTGCCTGAACATATTTTCACATATAAGAAAGTAATAACAACCACAGATGGCATGGAAATTAACTCTATAATAGACTCCCAACTTACTGAAACAGTCAGCAAAGTGGAAAACAAAAGAAACTCTCATTTAGAAATTTGGAATTGATTCTAAAAGGGCAACACTGGTCATTCAGAAATATTATGAGTCAGTAAGGCTCCTGTAAGAATACTGGCACCAACAATCCTATTCCAGGGAACCAGATTTAGCAGACAACACAGAATTCACCTAGGTACCAAACCCTTCTAGAAATTAAATACAAATTTGTAGAGAGTGCACACTGCAAAAAGTTTGCAAAGGAAACCCTATCACACATCCTTCTCAACCATCAGCAGACCAACTAACACACATAAGAAATATGAGAAGAAAGAATTCGGAAGTTACCAGCAATGTTCAAGGCCATTCTAGATGCTGCAGCCTCCTCAAACATGGCCCATGCACTTTCTAGAGTTACCAAACTACTTGAAGATAATTTATCCCTTATTTAGGTTTAGTTAAATCTTTTTCATAGTCTCCTAATTCCAGGAAAAACTTAGTATAAAAGCAATACAACAACTATGCATTTAAAAGCAGACTGGAAATGCGTTACTGGGCTTGCAGGTCTAATTTATTAAGGCATTTAGCTCTTGATCCGCCAAAACAATTAAGGAGCAATGAATCCTCTTAAACGGAAATGGAAAAAATTGTAGATATGAATTGGCCCTGACTTAATTTCATACTAAATATGGCTATATAGACCTTTCCACATTCATTATGGACAAATAATACCAAAAGGCCCAATGCAAATCTTGGAAAAATATTCAACACATAGAGTCTCTGTTGTCACATACAGTGAGTCTGCAGCTATCAAAAGACAAGAATGAGTGTTACTGTTCTCTAGTCTTTTAACCAAGTCCATATTACCTGGCAACACATATGACATCTCTAGATTTCCTTTATTACTATAACATACCTAAATATTCTTCAGCTAGCTTTTTCTATTTCAAAGTACAATACACATCTCTTCCAACTTTGCAAATAAGAAAAGATCCACAGGTCAATCAAATATTGATCCAAAATACTGATTTAAACACACACAAAAAATAATTTTTTTTCTCTTTGAATTTCACATATGATGGTTGATTCTGTGAGCAAATCTCTCCAAACAGCATTTACATACGCAAATGTTGGCTCAACTGTATTCCATAACCTACAAAACTGCCAAATATCAAAGACGTTCTGTGAGTGATCTGGTATCCTACATATGAAACTGTAGGTCATAACAAAAAGCACTACTTGTGTATGCCAAAAGACCCATTCTAATCTTAGTGTTCATGGGTTTATAACTAAAGTCGAGCACATAGAGGGTGTTTTTTTTTGTCGGTTAATGACATATTTTGCACTGTGTCACCTGGTTTCTCCTTTGTACCTTCAGTAAACTGAAACAGGAAAATACAAGAATTTTTGGAAGCTCTATTATAATGAGCTATGCTTACAGTAAGAAAGGTGCCACACACTTAGGTACACAAGGTCCGCCTTCAATAAAATGCAACGTTCTATTGTTCAAATACCTGTTCCTGCTAAAAAAGTTGTTCACTGAGAGCAATGGTATTAATGATACCCTATTTTCATACATATTTATAATGTTAGAGATATAAACTGAGACCTGATGTCACAAGGTGCCCTCTCTGGCCTTGAGCTTTTCACACAACAGCAGTGGAAAGTGCTTTCAGTAGAAACAGGCGCCCTCTGGACTGACCTCTAATGTTTACTATTTAGAAACCCTTCCACAACGAAGTATACTCTTTCCAAATCACTTACAAAATGCAGCCTACTAACATTACTTATAGTGCGATTTCTCCCCCATCACTGCTCTTTTCCCTTCTCTGTACAGATTATAATCTATGTTGCCACTTCAGTTATGCCATTCCTTTTCACTCATTTTCAGTTACGGTCATCAGCTCACATGCCAGTGTCTGACACTTCTAGACATGTTTGTTTGTTTCATGAATGTGTGTATAAATAATTTCAGGAAAGCACATACATGGATGGATGCAGTCAAAGCCAAATTCAGGTGAAGCCTATGCTCCAAGCCTCGAGCCTATGCTCCAGTCAAATGTAAGCTAACTCTGATTTAGAAGCTGTCCCAGTGGAGACAGGACACCAGAAACACCATCAAAAAGAAACGGTAATGGATTGGAAAACAGAAGACTTAATTCTATCCTCCCTACTTTGAATAAGCCAGGCTACTGATTCCCATCACATCATTTTTCTGCCTTATTCATTTAGACCATAAACTCTGCAAGGCAGGGAATATCTCATACAAACTGTTTGCAAAGAGCTTCACACAAAGGAATTTTGAGTTCTCCAAGAAAAGGGAAGCCTGTATTAATACAATACTGCTTCTGCTACCAGTAGTAAATTTCAAATTGTTCACATTAAGCAAAATTATCAATCAATATATTTCGTTTCCAGAAGGCTTGTTACTAATTTTGCTATTCTTGGAGGCAAGGACAATATTATTATAAGCAGTCACCTCCTGCTGCAACACTACAGTGTTCCTGATACGCAGCTACCACCTGTTCATTCCTTTGGTGACTGTTATGGCTCTGTTCTTCTCTTGTCCTTACAACTGCCACAAGAAGATCTTACCACTGTTCTTATATACTCTTGACAGCTGTCTGAAAGAATTCCTATTTTGGGCATACATTAATTAATTACTTCTATTCATGCCAAAGTGAACTGTAATCAGCAGGGAGCTCTTCATCATTTTTCAGAATATTTAGCACCCTTACAGTGACACCATTTGCTGTGCTTTTAGGAAGCAGCTTATTGCTCTAATTCCTTCTTATGAGATCCAAATTTGCAGGTCTCATTCTTCATCCAGTCATTACCAGTCTTTCCTTACCATGGCTCTAATTTTACTACTTGCCCCTTAGCCACTAGCTAAGACACTGATTTCCCCTGTGCAGAGCTGAATCAGTGTCTGATCTTCTTCTCATTTTTCAAGGACAAAACACTTATCTGAGGTACCAAATTAAATGTCTCCACACTTCTTCCTACAGTTTTCCTAATGTTGTTGGTATCAAACACCTATTTAAGACCTTAACTTTCTTTTTTATAATAATTTCCCTTTAATGTTTTTCCATTCCAGCTTCTTTTTCTGTTTGTTTTTACAGGTTTCAGCTACCATGAAAGATTTCTCTTCTCTCCAAACAGAAAACCAAACACAGCTTTCACATTCTCAGTTATGTTTCGTATCAGCTCCCTGAAATCCTAAAGTAGCTGTCAGTCCAAATCTACTTGTTCTGTGAGCTGTGAAACCAATAAAGTTTGCTATCCTGAAGTATTTCCTATATCCCTGCCCCATAATCCTGCAATTATCCTGCAAGCGTTTCCCATGTCCTCTATAATCTCATTATCTGTAATACTCCTTCAGTTTTCCTTCCTGACCTCTACATTCTCCCACAGTATCTCAGGCAAATAAGTTCAAAAGTAATTTATGAAAAATGGAAGGATAAAATGGACTTACTAGAAATTCTACATTACCATAAAATGAAATAACTTAGAAGTGTCAACTCAGTACAAATCTATGTTTTGTTTTGTTTTATTCTGCATGAAAATCCCTAGGCCTAGAAAACAAGAGCTAGTTAATTTGTTCATATGTGATGCTCACTCTGAAATTACAGATGCAATATAAATGCCAGAAGTTAGTGTTTCAGTAGCACTCAAGTTTTACTAGCACTCAGCTTCTTATGCAAAAAGCCCCAAATAGCCTACCACAGGAACTGAAACACCTCAAGCCCTCAACTGTTCTTTTTTGCAGACACATTTCCACAATAAAGAACTACACATACACAAATACATGACAGAAAAACTGCAAACACAGAAGCAGAGTAAAATACACTTCATTAAATATCAAGAATAAAAATACAGTTGATACGCCACTGATTATATTCATGCTTGCAATACTGAAGACAATTAAATAAAGGTGTATGGATTATACCATCTGAAACAGCTTCTAAACTTCCTAGCTGCTTTAGAAGCCAGAAGTCAAAGCAATGAGTCCAGGTTCAGTTTCCTAAGTAATAAAAATTCCTGGCTACACATGGTAATTCTGACATTCAAATGAAATGAATTAAATCATCAACAGACTTGTATACTTGAAAAGCAATTTTTAATTTACCCTGACAACAGATCGTATGTTGTAGCTGACAATAAACTTGGGTTGCAAGTGTAAAAGTAGGCTCAAAATCTGTTTCATGCTGACATAAAATGGCAGTGACAGCAATACCTACAGCTTCCAGGAAATGTTACGTGGCTCAGAAGCTTCTGACGGAACAACACAGGCATTAAATTTAGCAAATGACAATTTCTAGAATTCACATTATTTTTTTCTTGCATTTTCATATATATGTTTTCACATATAAGTAATTGAGGCACAATGCTGTTTATGCCATGAATATGTGTGTCAATATTATCCACAGGTGATGTATTGGAGGCTGACAACAATTCACATTTCCATACCTTCCTTTGTGTGTTGGAACTCCCCAAAACCCTTTGCAAAACAATAAATATCATACTCGAGGAGAAACAGTGATAGGTCATCAATACAGTAGTGACCTTCTGTACCCAGGCTTAGCAGCCATTCTAAGTACAGCAGTACTTCTGAAATATGAGCATCAATTAATAGTTCTGCCTGTGAGGGATCGTTTATACAATCACCTGCACTACTACACACTGCATCTGCAGTTTTTTGATACCACTGCAGAAGGACAACAATTTCATTAAATCAATATCTGTATTTTGTTGAGAGGCCAGTAGGTTTCCCCAAGTTCCCCAAATGTCTTAAATGTGTGACCTTATGCTAAAGCCCTGGCTATCTGAGTGAACTCCCAAACCAACATACAGGATAAACAAAACTATTTATAAAAGCAACTGCAGCAGCACTGGTAATAGTAACAAAGGCAACAGGAGGAGAAAGCTAAACCTATCTTTCCATGCTTACTACTGCTTACTACAGCTGAACACCCCTCTGCATTTATGGAAGATAACAATTGGCTGACCTTCAGGAGCTGAAATTCAGATACCTGCTTACAGCTGCTCTTCCATGCTCTCTGCTCCTCTCTTAGCTTCATAGAGTTTTTGAGTTCTGTAGTTCTGTGGGCTTTCTGATCTGGAACCATCCCTCCAGCAGCACACTCACCTGCACAGGCGCAGCCCGCACACGGAGCAGCAGCAGCCCTGTAGCTATCCTCCAGGGGTCACAATTGGGTTACAAATTCTATAAAATGTGATGACTGTGCAGCCTGATTTAGAGCAATTTATTCACATCCTTCTTCATTAAGATTCAAATGGAATAAGTAAGATAGAAATTGAACAGATACAGAAATTGTGCATGGCTTGCTTCTGTAGTCAGTAAACATTTATTCACCAGGCACAGCTCTCTCTCATGTTCTCTCTCTCGTATTCTCTCTCTTCCTCTATCCTTCCCGCTTGCTGTTTTAATGCATAATTAAGAAGGTCAGAATTAATGAAGCAGTGTGGAGTAAAGTTCAAGGAATCCCCAGGCACTATTTATTCTATTAGATCTCAGGCAGGAATGCCAGATTGGCAGCATTAGAGGTAGAGGCAGTGTAGTTGGCAGCAGTCCAGAAGCAAAGCTACCAAGGGAGACTTACCTGCAGTGTCAAGTCATTGCTGAGCTCCCTCCCTGCAAAAATCACCCGCAGCTGGTCAGCTGGAACTCCCTGTCGCTGGGCAACCACCTCCTTCAGCTGGAGGATGCTGGCATCTGAACCAACCTCCACAGGAAAACCATGGCTGGAGTTGAACCTGACAAACACTGAAGAACAGGAAAACACCTTTTAAGACAAACATTTCTCATGACAAGTTTCTACTAGTGACTACAAGAGGCTTACTCTTCTATTTCAGGGAGCATGCACTACTTTCAGAGAAAAGCTATTAATAACTCCAGTATACCATTCTGAAACCCATCACAGAATAGTTAGTGATCAATAAATAAAAACCACATGTTTTCTAACCCCTTGGCAGTGTTAGAAATTACAGAGAACAGTCAGAATCAAAAAAGACCTAGCTAGGCAGCTAACTGGTTGCTAACTGTTAAAATACATTTCAGTTCAGTCCTAACCTCAGTGGACATGGCCCACACATGATTTCCGTGCCCCCTCACACTCTTGCCTACTGCATATAACAAACTGTTGCAGGAAACTGAGGTAAGCTTTAGAGCCAAATATATATTAAATAATACAAGGGAAAAACAATTCCTTGTTACACAGTAAAGCCCAGTCATATAAACTGGCTTCCCACAGATACAATTCTACAGAAGATAATGATGGAGAGAAAATCACACACTAGCAGAAATGTTTGGGAGTGTTGTATTACAGCATGGTCCTTTCAGAGTTCACTAAAATATCTGCAGTACATAACTCCTGCCAGCATTCACCTTCAGTGCAGAAAATCACTACAGCACCAGTCATATAATTTTTAGAGCTGCAGCAACCGGTTTATGCAGCCAGTGAAGTCTGGCAAACAAACCCACAAGCTTCCTGCCATTCAGCTGGCAGAGGTGTTTTTCATAAGCAGTCTGAAAGCCCTCATTGAGCCCATGGTCAGGGCAATTACTACAAGAACTATGAAACGGGAAAAAAACCCATTACATCCATATCAGTTACAGAGACTGTATGAACAGCAGACGTGTCCCCAGAGGACCGCTTCAACCAATAGCTCCACAGGCAGGAAGCAAAGGAATTAGCAAAACCCAGTTATAAAACAAAAAATCATTTATATCAATTAGACAGTGGCTACCTGTCACCTAAACAACTTGGGTATTGATTGTAACAACCAGTCTTAAAGATTTATTTCCTGTTCCCACTGCAACCCTTTAGCTGAAGATATTATTCCTTTGCATTTTTGATGACTGACAGAAGCATAAACTCAAAAGTATTTCTATTCTTTCAAGATACAACTCTTTTTAAAACTGAAAACTGTATTTCTTGTGAGTTTTCAAACACACTGTCTACCTAACCACTTCACAGTCAGATATTTTAAGACCATTGTCAGTATAGCTGAGAATGCTGCCATTGCCTTGCTGAGCAATGAAGGTTGTAAATATTTGCAATTTCACATCTTCAATTCAGATCTGTCTAACCTTTAAGGGACAAGGCCATATGCCAGTAAAATTTAACACAACATTTTAAGTTTAGCACTTGGAAATATCCTCTTAACATACTAAAGTGGAGGGTATGATTGCACAATGTTTTGTCAGGCAGGGTGCAGTACATATGCCCTGCAGTGTGCTACACAGTCTCCTGTAGTACACTGAGTTACTGGTTATGATTTCTATTTAAAGGCGTTCTGGAAATAGCTAAACTGTGAAAAGCTGTATATTCAGACAGTTCAGTAAAATCAGCAGAATTTGGATTTTATGTAATTGCAGTTTGGAAAGGTAAGGAGGATTTATATGACAAAAAGGAGTTCCAGCTAATGGGAACTGAACATTTCCCATCTTTTCCAGGAATACTCATAATGCTCAGCTCTAAATAACATTATCTGGGCCATTAGCAAAATATATAGTTAAATCAATGGAGAACAAACTTTTTTAATATGATAAGCTTTGACTATCTGACTATGGCATATATGCATACATTTAGACATTTATATAGATATGTTCACATACACACATAAAATGCACAATGTGCATCTCCAAAGGTTTCTTCCTAATAAATAATCCTCTTTAGTCTTACAAAATCCACTGCTATTGGTTTTGGAAATGAAAGCAAGTGCACTGACTGCAAATCAAATGTGTTAGTAAAAGGAAAGTGCTTCACAAAAGAAGAATAAACAAGTGTCATTTAAATTTATTATAAAGCAGTACTCATTTTTAAGGACAGTATAAATCCAACACATTTACCACAAGCATAATTCATGTTCATTGTCAACAATTCCCATCCCTTTCCTCAAATAAGTTTATTTTCATCCACTTCCAACAGATACAGTCTCCTTTTCCCAACCTGTATGAGGTAGCAGAAGTTTCAATCTCACAATTGTAACCACAAGCAAATGTGGAAAACAGGTGTGTGAGTCCAACACTTTGCACACCACAGCAAAGATTACAGTACTGTCTTATAAGCCTGAAGAGCTAACTCAGAAAAATGCTAGAATGTCAAACTTCACTTGCTGGAAAGTTCTAATTCACAAATATTTTGCCCTTAAACACGTTTATTCTATTATAAAGTCTGAAATCCACCAAGCCTCTTCAATGCAAAAGAACAGAAGAGACCTTTGCTTACTTGCACATAGCATAAAAAAATGAAACACAAAACTTCAGCCTGTGGAATAAAACCAGAATTAAATTAATATAATATTTCGAGCTTCTTTTTAAGCAAAAGAAACTTACTTTCTTTTTGACATTTCACCTCAATCGAATAATCACTATCGAGTTGATACATTTAACAGAACATGTTATTCAAGAGATAACAGGTGAAGTTATGCAAACATTTGAGACCTCTTACAAAGAATACATACTTTGAAAAGACTTAGAATTTAAAGTTTGTCCACTGGAAATCAGTATTGGCTTAACAGAAGATGAGGCCTAAATTGCTGATTGAAATCCAAAAGAAACAAATCAAGTTACTAAAATTAAGAAGTAGCTAAACAAAGCTGAAGAAAGGAGGGCCCATTTGGATCAGTCTTACTCCCACACCTGTAAGAGGGGACAAGCAATAAGGCTTGTCTGATAAAAGGAAACTTTGTGAGACTTGACTATCATGTCAAACAATAATCTCTGTAAATATCACAAAGATCTGATTCCCATCGGGACCAAGATGTACCTAGGTGTTTTTGTAAATCTCCCTTGCATCTACTTGAATCTGTATATATCTTTATAATCTCACACACATTAAGCACAGTACTGAATGGAGGAAAGCGGTATAGCTGAAAGAGCAAATAAAAAAGAAATATGTAAAGATTTCACTACATCTTTCATATACATAAGGTGTACATCCTCATGCAATGATTTTTATTTTACATTTAACAGTTGAACAGTAATAATCTCCTGTTTGGAAGGATCAGCAAGTGCTACATAAGGGAATACTTGTAGTTTAGTAAGTTTTGAATACTTTCAGGGGAATTTTCCAGTTCCTATCCACTACTAAAACTGAGTCAGCAGCACAATTCAATCACTTAGGATACAATATGATGAATAACTTTTCCCCATGAAGTAACGCAAGAATTGTTAGTGAAGGGAAAATAAGTGAGGATGATTGTGACTAAAATATGAGTTTCAAGACAATCTTTAGTTCAAGACAATACTGGTCCTGGTCATCCGTTTATCCATTACGCTGAAAGTTGCTACACATGTAACTGGGATACTGAAAGAAATGTGCATCTCAGCTGTGCCTGTTTGCAATTCAGCATGTTAGTACCAACACAACTGAAATTTAAGCAAAGGTGGGTACAAACTGGTTAAACTCAGCAAGTACATGGGGCAGATTTGTAGGGGAGCTGCAGAATTTCATGTGAAGGCTGGAGAAAGCTGTGGGATCTCAACAGGCCATTTCTCAGAGCCCTGGCATTCAGCAGCCTTTTTTCGTTGGAATTCATACCAAAACTGCCAACGCTTTAACGCCCATTGCCATCAATCTGACAGGTTTTCTATTTCTGAATCGAGAAGATAAATATTGCATTTTGGAGAAGCTTAGGCCTTGCTTGTGAACAAACTGTGAAGGCACAATCCCAATATATAGAACCAAAACAATTGACTGTGCCAATAATACAAAGAAACTTGTTGATGTTTTTACGCTGCTACATACAAAACACAAGTTTCCTTTTTAGATTTGACAGAAACTACTCAACTTTTTTTCTTCCTAAAGTATTGAATCAGAAAATCCTGCTTCACTGCAAACCAAACAAAAGCTATAAACTACAATTTATGATCTGTTGCAAAAGAATGTGCATATTTAAGATCTTATTGCTGAGCAATTGTATTGTGTCCATGATAATTATGGCTGCTTCAAGTACTTTTTATTCACCATTCTTCCTAGAGACAGAAAGAATATAAGCAAAGATTAACACAAGGATGGTGTGAAATATGTGTAATTTTTTCTATTAGTTTTAAAAGCCTTTTCCCTACTGAGGTCAGATGACAAGACCTCTGAAATATCTTTTCCCAAGACTGGGAAAAAAAGTCTTGTGACAGTATCTGTCTGTGGTGATCAGTTCCTATTTGGCTCAGCACGTGACTTCAGAACACTGCTCTTCTCAGCTCAAAAACCCACAGCCAAACTATTTAACACTAGAAAGTACTGTCCCATCTTAATCATATTTTTGTCATAATCTGTGATTAATAATTTATCCAGTAAAATGAACCAGTTTAGTGCAGATTAAAAACAGGAAAATGCACAGAAAGGATAAAGGAAAAGAAGGTAAAAATTAAGGTAATGCAAAATCCTCGCTACCTGCTAGAGTACTGTGAAATGTTCTGTAAGTCCCTCCATTATGGCACAACTGCACATCACCTCTCAAGGAACAGGCTGGAGGCAGCTGTTCCAAGTATCTTTTTTGTTTCAATAAATAAAATAAGAACATATTTTTCAGATGCTTGGGGTTCTTGCATACTCTATCTCATGGCGAGATACTGTTCTATTATTTTAATCTTTATATTTAATGAACATAAGATAGATTTGAAGGCACTTTATAAGCCCCAAGTGAAAATCAGTTGCTGCCTGGAATTTCTATGACCTAAATTGTAGAAATGCAGCTGTAGGATATATGTAGCAGAAGAAACTAGTAGCAGAACACAATATAACGTAATGGCAGTAAATCTTGTGTCACAAATTTTTATTGTTATTTCCTGGTTTTCAGTGTGCCAAGGGAATTGCAAAAAGGGAAAGAAGTAAAGAAAAAGATTAAATAGGAACAAAAAAGATGAGATGGGGAGACTCTGCAAGCTGAGGTCAAGTCTCTAAAGAAGAGTTCAGAGCTGTGGCAGGCTTTTATAAAACATTCAGTCAGCACATGTTATTGAAAGTCCAATTAAATGGTTAAACAACACTGTGCAAAGTTCTTTGAAGTGTCTTTCCACAGCAACTCCAGCAGCCTGGAGCTGGTTGCAGTCTTTTTCTTCACAGATTTGTGTATCTAGGTTCTGCATTAGAACAGGAGAGCTTTCCAACCCTTTTTGCTCCCAGGAGCACTGGAAAGCAGGACAGCTCAGTCAGCTCCATTCTATCCTACTTCCACTGCATCAAGTCCAGCTTTGAAGGCTGTCCAAAGTTCTCACCAGCTGGCTTTCCTGATATTTTTCTTGACATACATATGTGATAAAATAGAATCTCATCAGCATTAGAATAACCAGTCCCACGTGGTATTCATATAACCCTTTCATCAATTAGCAAAAATACCCTCAACTGTCTCCAAGAAAGCTCTCAGATGACTTTTCATCAAAAGGTGCCAAATTCCAACAAATTGAAGCCATGTTGAGACAGCAAGATCCCCAGTCTTGATGCCCTTGCACTGAACATCCTGTCAACAATTCCCTTCTTCTATGAGAGAAATCCAACTGCAGAACCTCTGTTGTCAACACAAGGAGTGAGATAGTGTCTCAGATACAATGATTTCACACATTTCAGTATGTATGGCTGAAAATCAACACTTTTAAACACTGCTCTGAGATGAGCGTGTTGCCACTGCAGATGTTGATGAACTAGTATGATGTTTTCCTGGCAAAATGACCTGCTGTGTATTTTGCACCAGGTCCAGACTGAGAGGTATATGCCATGAAGTTAAGCATGACTTAATGAGTTACCACTCACTGCTGAGCCATGATAACTGGCAGCATTAGGCCTCCCCAGTCGCTGCATTTGTGCAATAAAATTAAAGCACATTAATGTAAGCCAACTTCACAGCCGCAGCAGAAAGAGCCTACACTGGCAACTCATTAAGCTAAAGCAATTTGCTTGCTTCTGATCATTTATAAATTACCTTCACCTAACAAATGATTTTATGATGTAGTCACACACAGAGAGCAATGTAGTAATCTGACATAAACAATGTCTATAAAACCCCATCCTTGGTGAGGTTATTTCTCTCTTTAGCAGGGAATAAACTCTCTGATGGAAACATCTTTAGTTCTAGCTAACACTAAATGAGTATCATAAAAAATGTTCCTTGATTATTAACTGAAATTTTAAGATTGGGTATCAATCATGATTGACTTTTATTCAAACAACTGTTTATGGAAAGCAATATAGTAGCATTCGTAAATGCTATAAATACTGATGACAGTTTTATACAAGTCATGAAGAGTATGGAAAGGTTGAGCAGGGGTTGGGCACTCACTTCCACTGCAAGATTTAGGGGGCATCATATTAGGCTTGTGGGAACAAGGTTCAAAAAAGGCAAAAATGAGACGTTTGCTGACAGTACCAGCAACAGACCTTTGGGAAAGCTCTGCCAGAGAAGTGGTAGATGGAGGGCTAATAACTTCAGCTGATGAGGAGAAAAGAAACCAACAGTTATTACTGCATAGTCAGCCCAGTAATCTCCCTACTGAAAAGGACAGGATAATATACACTATTATGAAATAAACAGTTTATATATAGGCTTTGAGCTTAGGAATGCTATGCCTTCAAGTCACATGCTGAGCCAAAGAGAAGCTTATCACTGCAAGGACATTAAAATTAACAGATACAGATATTGTCACAAGATTTTCTTTTCCCATTCTTAGAGAAATACATTTTAATTCTCATGTCATTTAATTAAAGATAGCTCTGAGAACATCAGGGAGAAGCATCATCTGTGCTTGCCCTACTATCCTTCTTCAGCAGGGTCAGTCTGCTTAAGGTCATTGCTGATGAACTTAGTACCTGAGGTTAAATAGACTCATGTTCCAAACAACTATGGCAGCTCCTTTGTAGATATCCTGCGTTTGTATTTCCATACAAGTACTCCAACCAGCGTTACTTGAAGGTACCACTGAGTAAAATCTAGCAAAGAGTCAGGTTAACAGTTTCCTCCTGACCCTTCCTTGCTACTAAGTAATCCAAACCAAGAATAGAGGCAAATGAAAAAGACGAGAGTGCAGCAGTACTTTTCCTCCAGAAATATGCATGCACATGCAGTTGCTTTCTTGTATTGCAGTAAGGCACATTTTAAACTCAGCAACTCTCACAGTAACCTAATTTTGTCCTAGGAAGTATGCCACTTAATCCAAGACAGAAGCTAAATTTGTCTAGTGAATTACTTCCTGTGAATAATTCACTCGGTTTTATTATACCAAAATTCTCTACAGAGGAATGCAAAGCTAGCTAACCCGACACTACAATTATGTTGGCATTTCCTTTAAAAGTCTCTTGAAAATGCTATTTTTTCTAGCTATTTTTATCTTGATTTACTGGCTGCTTATGTCAGCACAAAGCTGCCTTGAACTTCCTTGATATAGAATTAAGCTAAATTTGTGTTTCATTTAAAATAGACTTATGCCATTCTTTAATGTGCTCAGATACGGGTAAGACTCTTTAAACTCTACATATTTCCAGCTACATGCTACAGCTTTCTGTATTAATAAGAAGTATTAGATTTAAAAATAAAATGTATATTAATGCAGCTTTTAACTCACCCCTGCCCTTTGGAAGAACGGGACCAGTATTTTTGCAAAGACTGCATGAGTTAAATAAAATTCGTAAGGGTTAGAAAATCTCAAGTAGAACTACTGCAATGGGTTTAAGGCTAGAGAAGGGACTACAAGGTGAAGACTGCAGTAGTGAGATTCCACTATTTCAACAGTTACGCTCATTTGCAGTTCCTCAGGATATTTATCACATAATTCTTATGGCATCTACATTCTGCTAAATATTAGAAGCATTAGTAGATAGCTAAAGATTCACCCAAACAAATCTACAACTGACCAAAGCAGCTGTCAGACTTGACTAAGGAAGGAGCTTTCTAACAACATAAAGTTTGTTAGTTGTTCAGTATAGGGCAAACGTATAAAAATTTATACAATCCATATCAGAACATGCATTAAAATATACCATTGGAATGGCTGTGTAGAAACAATTAGTTCCACATATAGGAAACACAGAAGTCCCAGAGAAAACCTACTTACCCATCTACTGACATGGAATCTTTGTTTTCACATTGTTTAATTTCTACAAGAGCTACTACAAATAAAAACAAGCCAGAACTCAAGGGAATAAACATTGTTATAGCTCAGGACAGTGTTAGCTCAAGTAGATGGCTGTATACAGTACAGCCACGTGCACCACTTGAAGGGACAGGATGAAGCCAGCTTCTCCAGAGAACAGACACATAATAGGGCTTCTTTCCTTGGTGTTTACAGGTCTACTGTTAGGTTTTGAATATCTAAATTAATTTGCTTTTACTTGTCCCATTTGAGGGGATCCAAGCATCATTACAATCATGTCCAAATTTGTTTTGAAACACACTATAAGCAAGTGAAATTATAGAATTATAGAATGGTTGGAGTTGGAAAGGACTCCAAGATCATCTACTTGCCATGGGCAGGGACACCTTCCACTAGACCACGTTGCCCAAGGTTATGTCACACCTGCCCTTGAATGCTGCCAGGGATGGAGCATTTGCCACTTCTTTTTGGGCAACCCATTCCAGTGCCTCACCACCCTCACAGTAAAGAACTTCTGCCTTATATCTAACCTAAACTTCCCCTGTTTAAGTTTAAACCCATCGCCCCTTGTCCCATCACTACAGTCCCCAATGAATACTCCATCCCCAGCATCCCTATAGCCTCCCTTCAGATACTAGAAGGCTGCTATGAGGTCTCCAAGCAGCCTTCTCTTCTCCAGGCTGAACAGCCCCAACTTCTCAGGCTAGCTTCATATGGAAGATGCTCCAGCCCCCTAATTATTATATTTCACCATTGAGCACTCAGTTTTAAGGCTACATGCTGCAGCCTCTTCAGCATCTTTCCAATTTACCTGTGTTACTGATTTTTTCTCTACTAGCAGAAAAATAAGCTTCAATATTCTGAGATAGCCATATCGCTGCCCTTTACCTTTTGAACTGTGGGCAGGATCTCTCCTCTCTGTGACCTGTCTTCCTGACAGTAAATTTACTGCAACAGCAGAGCAGATTTAGGAGGGCGGCTGCTCTGCAGAATAGCCTAAAGAGACACTGAGGGCACTGAGGGCACACAGCTCTGACTGTCCATGCCTGGCTGCCCCGGGGGCTCCCCACTGGGCCCAGGGTGCATGTCAGTCAGCCCTGGGGTCTGTCAGACCCTGCCTCAGCAATGCCACAGCAGGGTCTGTGCCCACACCAGCCCAGCCCCAGGCCAGCCACCACTCACCCCGGTGCCACTTACGGAAAAGGCAAGAGAGAGGCAAGAGGAAATGGAACATCCCTTCAACAACAGCAAGTCTGCAAGTCTCAAAACATGCTATAAATCTCAAGTGTCAGAGAGGGTGTGCATATGTGTGTGAGGCAGAGAGCTGCTGGCTGGGTTTCTTTTTAACATCTACTTTTGCTATCCCACAAAATAACAAATACAAACACTCCCGCATTAAATACTTCTAAGTCCCTGACACAAGAAAATACCAAGCAGCCACTTGTGCCAGGCAAAAACATATGGCCAGAACTGACTGCCAAAACCAGTCTATCATTCCCACTTTAAAACTGCTAGTTAGCTGGAAGAAAAGCAACACAATTTCAAATATCCCAGGCTCACACCAGAATTCTATGAATTCGCTGTATTCTCTGAACACATAAAAATTAATTTGATTTAAAATATATACAATGTAGTCATTTACAATCACCCTTTAATTATATCAAATGCATAAAAGTGGGTGTGTACACATATATACAGAGATACATATGCATGAATAAAATCCCCAACTCAGATTGTAGTTATTTCAGTACAAAGTGAAATCCTTATTCACCAAGCAGATTTAGACAGGAACTTGCTGAGCAAGATGAGAGTAGGGACACAAAAATGCTTACTGGGAACATGACTCAAATACTATTCAAATATGAAAAATTAGAAAAGCCAAATCATAATGAAATGCCAAAATAGAGCAGGAGGCCTTAGACTGATAAAGGGTGATGGACATAGTACATCAGCTGAATATGATGGGATAAAAGTTGTGAAACGTGATACTGTACAAGCAACTTTGCGTCTGTTTTGTTGGGTTTTTTTAATCAATACTAAGCAGAGCCAAGGTATGCATGTACTACAGATATGCACACCAGTGAAAACCATGTGGAGCTATACTGTGCCACATATTTACTGTATATCTTTCCTGCCACTTTCCCACTGCCAATCTGTTTTCCTGGATTTAACTTTACTGTCTCATACATGAGCAACTTTGAAAAAGATGACGCAAAGATTTGTCTCTTTCTGTTAGATCTAGGTCTGCAGATGACATGAAGTTAGATATTTAAGCTTAAACAGGAGAAGTTCAGGTTAGACATAAGGAAGAAGTTCTTTACTGTGAGGGTGGAGAGGCATTGAAAGAGGTTGCAAAGGGAAGTTGTAAATGCTCCATCCCTGGCAGCGTTCAAGGCCAGGTTGGACAGAGCCTAGGGTGACATGGTCTAGGATAATGCATCTCTGCCCATGGCAGGGGATTAGAACTAGAGGATCTTAAGGTCCTTTCCAACCTTAACCATTCTATCGTTTCAAGGCCTGCAGGCTTATAATTTCACATTATATTTCACTAAAGCTAAAAAAAAAAAGTTTGTTTTTTTTTTTATTAAGGACTAATACGGCTATATAGAGTAATACCACCATTAAAAAGAAGGCCTCACAATCTGAAATTTTAGCTTGTCACCATGACAGATCAAAGTACCTCGACATCAGATAAAGAAAATAATTTTAAAGATTTGCTTTGACAAAAGCAAGAGCCACATAAATTAAAATGAGAATTAACAGCTGAACTGATGATGACAGGATGAATTTGTTCCTTCTTGTGGTAGTGAAAGCTTATGGAAAAAAAAACTATTTTAAAATATTTTGTTTTTCTTAGATCAAAATTCATACTTTTTTCCAAAAAAACAGAAGCTCAGAATTTTCATTGTAACTAGCAAGGCACACAGTTAAAATTTCTGTACAAGCAGAACAATAAATCTCTGTTTGATTAAATGTAATTCTCTATACATGGCCTGTTTTTCGATTTACATTGGGAACCTTCAGTAGTGGGTCACACTGTTACCAAAATATACCTACATAGCAGAGTTCCACAAATTCTCATGCAAAAATCACATTTTGCATACCTTACATCCATGGGTGGAACACAGAAATACACCACCATTTCTGTGAGGCACACGAGGCACAACGCAGTTTGAAACAGCAGGATCTGTCTTAACATTGTTTTTTAATGCTGACTGTGCTGACACCATCTTTCAGCTCTCTGAAAAAATGTGGGAGGCTGGTATTAAGTTATTATTTTGGGCCATGTGCTGTGTTTCCATTGTTCATGTGGTCAGGAGGAATGATGCTAGAAGAGCAACAGTCTTCTATGGGATTTGCTCATATTCAAAACCTAGTTTGAGACCTGAAAGAACAGGCAGTCTTTTTTTGCTCAGAAAAAAAGAACAAACCAGAACAAAACCTAAGTTCTTCATTTTATGAATATTCCCAGAAGAAGATCCATCTCTGTTTCACAAACACCTCAACACATCTCAAGATTTCTTTTCATTCTGTCTTTCTGACAAAACAGGCACACAGCTGCAGCCAAGCACTCCCTGTGCCAGTGCTTTTGTCAATTAGTTTGAAGGAAATCACCCAGCACACAAGGCTGAGATTATGATCAAACAAGAAATTATAGTCTATTATGCAATTTTATTCTTGTCTGTGATTGACTGCACATCAAAGGGCCACTCAGTGGCAGCCACGGATACTTGTTAAGGTAAAAATAGTTTTGTAAAAGCAGATGGTGGTAGCAAGACACCAGTAGATCACAAATACTGGGTCTGAGTATAGTATACTTTATATGAGGCTTTTAGAAATAAAAAGGAAGGATTTTAACACATAGTATTCCTTTGCAGTATATTGACATTACAAACTGTATGGTGTTTTCAGATAGAGTGGAAGTCTGCCAAGTCCTCCTGATCACAATTTTCCCTCCCACCTAATTCAGAGTGGTACGGGCATCAGCAGTTTTGTAACTGTAAATAGGTAAATTTTTTCATAGTATATGCTCCAGACATCAGGACCAATGGAAACACAGCACATGGTCCAAAATAATATCTTAATACTGACTTTAATTCTTAGCAATTGGTGGACTCAGGCTACCCTGGATCTTCAATAGTGGTGCTTTATTGTCTGTCCATGAAATACTGGTAAGCCCTTCCATCACAAAAATAACCAGGGCTGATGAAGAAATGGATGACTTGTAAAACAGAAGGAAGCACCAAACACCATGATTTAACAAAGTGATAATCCTTAGTGTGAAACACCAGGAAAACCCAGAAGACCTCAGAAGCATGAGGCCTTTATCCAGACAACACTCACCAGATAATTACCGTAGTGACCCATAAAAGATTACTGAGAAAACAGAGTCACTAAATTTCAGTGCACATCAAAGCAATGCAGAAGGGAAACAATGAGAATAATGAAGCTAAGAAAGGAAAGATTGAAAATGGAAAAGAAAGAGTTCAGTGGAATAAAAGGCTTCTCCAGGATTAGGGAGGACCTACAGTCAGTGTCATGATTTGACAAATAAAACTCCAAATATCTAAATGACCTTTTCTGAGGACTTTTTGGTGATATGGAGAAGAACCAGATTAGTCTAGCCCTGGATGTAGCTCATTAAATCACCAGTACTAGATGATTCTGTGTCACTAAGTAATATAAAGAGAAAACTGTTTTGATCATTTTGACATTTCCATTAAACCACACAATTTAAGAAGCACTGCATCAGAGAAAAATTACATGAGAAGCATTTTTTTAAAAATTGAAGCCAAAAGCAATATAGCTGATATAGTATCGAGAATCCTGACCCCATAAACCACACTCCAAAAATACTAAGGGATCAAGAGCCACAAGATTCATACTACACATGTTGAAGAGAGAGACACAGGGGTTGTACTAGGCGTGCTCTAGTTCAGAGGCAGGACATCAGAAGTGCTTTCCAGGGATCCCTACCGCTCCACTGAAAGCCAGGATAGAGTAGAATGTATAAATGCATTCCTGCATACTTACAGCAAGCCTCTCTAGTCCTTACGTGCTCATTTTCCACAGCAAGGGATCATCCAGGAGCACCCATGCAGCCATACATCTCCAACCCATCATTTGCCACAGCCCTACTACAGATGCTGCCTTCAACTTCCAAGTGCCATCTTGCTCAAAAGTGCCTCAGGTCTGCTGTGCCTGGACTATCATGACTGACAAATAAGGCACACTGGAAGAGAGCCTGGTCCCACCACAGGACAGAACCCATGTTCTCCACAGCAAAGCCAAAATTTCACTCAAGAGGTCCAAGACTGTACATGATTCTTCTCCAAGAATGAAAAATGCATTTTATATATATACACACACATATATATCTCTAATAGCAGAACAGAATGTTTTCATTCAAAGTCAACCAAAGAATGAATACAGATTAATTAAAATAAATGAATATTTTTGTGTTCGGTATAAAAGCATGTTCCGCTAAGATACCCCTAAAATAGGTTTTAAAAGTATAAGATGCTCCAGATACATTACTGCCATCTGGTTGAGAGTACACAATTTTGAATATTTTAGAATCTATCAAATAAATATTTGGCTTATAGATCATAAATATTTATAAGCAAGAAATCTCAACTTTTTTTAAAAAAGAATTGTTAGGTTTTTTAAGTTACTAAAAACTATCCCTTCTGGGTACTTTTGATATAATTTTCTAACATTTATCTTTTCCCAAGGCTGTGATCAACTACATGTTTATACGTTTTCAAGAAAATATTAACATATTAAAACACATTTTATTATATCGTGGCTTTGATAAGGACATATATTTCTTTAAGTACAAATGGGTACTTGTTAAAAAAATAGTCTGGATATAAAAATCATACAGAATATTACTGATACTGTCCTTCATATGCATATCAGATATAGTAAAAAAATATATAGCAAATAATCAATCCAAGTAATAGAATAATATTTAATATACAGGCTGAAAAATATCACGTAACTGTCAAAACAATTAGCATTCTGAAACCTAAAAATGGTCTAGAGTAAGGGAACTGCATCTGCCCAGTTTTGTTGCACTTGAAGTACTTTGCTTCTCTCCTGCTGCTGTTTATAAATGCAAAGCAATGAAAGTAGAATGATACACTTAAGTATTGTTTTTGAAAATGGTGGAAGGATCTGCCTTTTGGTGCTCAGGCAGGTCATTACTCAAAGACGTGGGAAAACACAGATTTCAAGACTGTTCAGGAACTCTATTCATCAGTCCATTGAGTTTTTCGGATGGGATACACTCCAGCTCACTGGTGAATTTTGTCATTCATTGAAACAAAACTTCAAATAGTTCATGCTTAACTGTTGTCTGAGTATCTGTAATATTAACATGTGATACAGAAAAACCTTTTTAAGGTTCTGCTCCAATAAATAAGCAGGCATGTTACCAGAAAAAATGTCAAAACATGCTATTTTTTCTTTACTGTCAACCAAAACAGAGATGAAACTAGGATGAAAATTAACCTATACTACTGAATTAACCTATACTACTTCACAAAGCATTTGTTAGTCAAGTATGCATCAATCAAATAATAAAATCAAACAAGCTGAAATATAAACCTGACTCTACTGTATCTTGAGTAAGTTCTGTACCTGTTTTTTGATACACAGAAAACAGGAACCTTCTCGCTGATTTACTGAATGTTGCAGAAAAAACTTATAACAAAATAATTTGGCGGACTGACTTGAATTAAGCTTCTAAATGACACCTGTGTGGCTTTTTATTTGATTATTATGATATTATTAATCTATTGTTTTCTTTAATATAATATTTATCCAGAAAAAATTACCATCTCTTTTTAGTCTGATCTGTGTTATACTCAACATCAGTATTCACAGTGATTGCTGTCATCTTGATATTTAGGACCAGCTTGCCTGAAAAGTTTTTACTATAGCAAACAACCACTGCAATTCACTGCATGAGGCACCATTGTGCTCTTGTGCGCAGAGAAGCATCAGCAGCACCAGGGATTCAGCTTGACTTACTTGTAGAAGAGAAGATTTCTTGCAAAGCTGCCACTAAGAATTTCCTAAGGTGGTAGACAGATATTAAATTTTAATTGTGTACCATTTTGAGCAACAGCGATCACTGAACCCCTACAATGGAAGAAAGGAGGCTCAGAGGGGATCGCCAAGGGCAATGTGCTCCTAAGGCTCATGGAAGGGTGTAGGGAGTGGCTGGTGACAGCTGTTGCAAAAAGAACTGAACTTAGTGCCATACAAAGAGGCCCAGAGGGTGGATTTCATCTAGATAAATGGCTTTATCAGCTGAGTGGAACAGCCAGCTGCAACCAATTTATTGGATCAACTGGTTATGTCAACTGAGTGAACCAACCAGTTGTGTAATGTTCATCCCTGAATCAATTAAAACTGAGGAAATGTCTTCCTGCATGTGCCAGACCAGCACAGGGTGGTTCACAGGTTAGGCACACCTCTGCCAAGCATCAAGTACAAAGTAACAGAACAATGAACAAAAATAATTTTGAACAGCAATGGATTTGAGCTGACTTCTTACTCCATGTATTCCTTCCTGGCCACTGGGGACAGCCAATCACATCACCGAGTGTATTATACAGACTGGCAAGAAGCAGCACATTCACATCATGATTCAACTATATATTAAAACTGCTATACACCGCAAAGTGCAATTTGTCCTGACATTACGATTTGTGTGTATTGTTGTATTGCTGTGCTAACACAAAATCCCATGTAACATCATATAACTTCAGATAAGTAAATTTGTTATTAATCACTAAACCTTCCACACCTGAAATACCTCAAAGAACATGGTCAGAAAGTACTGGGCTCCAACGGGAACAAATACTCTCCCATGCTTGACATCATATCCATTTTTTTACTCATACCAAACCAACTCTGAAGATCTAGATTACTTCCTTCCAGCAGGGAAAGACAAAACCAAATTGTGTCTAAAGGTTTATTTTTAATACAGCAAGTAAGAAACAAAAGCTTATTTCTAGCCTAACTTTTCCAGTGCTGTGAACTAATAGAACCTTTACTAATCAATATATTAAACATACTAAAAAACAAAGTCAGAAGTTCATAGACTACAAGGAACGCACATTAAGACAAGCTCAATGTTGAAATGTGACCCTGTGATCTTCGTTTGGTTGTGCAGCTGTGCCATGAGTTGGACTTCACTCTCCCATGTCCCCTCATTGAACAGGTGATACTCTGACAGGTCATTTTCAGTAAATTATTTTAATCATTAGAATTCATGAGGTAACTGTGGTGCTGACGGCAACAGAACTTGTTCTCCAAGTATTGTTACTTTGCTCAACATGTCATATCAGAATAAGTCAAAGCCCTGTAAGTAAGTTTTTGTGCTGAGGCAAAGAATACATTAAAATGATGAATTGTTGGGAATCCTGATCAGCGCGAGGTAAATTTGTATTTCTTGCTTGAATAAATTCCACTGTCTCACATTTGGTTTGTAGACTACAGAAGCATGCATTTGGTGACAAAACAGGCCTACTCAAACAGGTGGATGCCCAGCCAGCTCTCAGTCACTGTCACAACTCAGGGAGTAACAGCATTTTTTTCAAGCAACTATTGTTTGCAGAAATAAATCACAGCAAAACAAAAAGCGGAAATGACATGCCATCGTTCTGTTAATTTTAACTGTGCATCTACTGCATTTGACATCTTAAAAATTAATTTTTCTAATAGCCCCTTCTAGTTATGGAATAAGTCATGTCATTATCTGCTGGCCTCTGGCACTAACATCCAGCTTCTTTTACAAAACCTTAAAACCTCTACTGTGGAGAAGCTAAATATAATAAATAATAAGCTACTACAGAATGCTTCTAGATTTGGTTTGTGCTAGGAATTTCTGAAGATGATTATAATCAGAAGTATTGAATTAACTTCAAAAATACTAAATAACTGAGGTTGTCAGAAGGGATTACAGATGTTTGCTTCAGCTGTCGTACAAATAATTCCCAGCATTCTGATTATCTAAGGACCAATGTATATCCTTGGGAAGTTGAACTGAACCTTTATTGTATAAAAACTGACCAACCACATACTAAAAAAAAAATCCTGCTCTAGAATCTTTCCCATCTAAAAATACACGTGCCTCTGCTAACAACCTACAGTGATGGTAACAGTATTTCAACAGCAGATCCTGCTTGAAGGCCACACCTAGTATTTATTTTCCGTAGCCTTTCTCTGAAAATATACCCACACACTCGCTCCAAGTAAGGTCAATCTGAAGAAATACCGTATGTAGCAACGGCTTTGTCTACAATTTTAATTCTTATGTTTTGAAATATGTTTACTAATGCCAAGCATGAAAGAAGCAAAGCAAGTATCTACAAGGGAAAAGAAAAAGCTTCAGGAGCTCCACAGAGACCTCAAAATCATGCCTAAGGGCAGAACCAATCTTTATGTTAACAGAAATGTTGGGGCAGCAATTGTCTCTTTCAGAAAGATCATTCTCTCAGATAACAACAGGGCGACAGCAATCACTGCAAGTTTTTCCTTAGGCAATCTGCATAAATGCGCAGGCTGCTTGTTCAGGCCTCACTCCTCCCTGATTCCTACTAGTGAGCACATTCAGCTGCCAAATGAAAGCAAGGCAGAACCAGAACCCTTGAAGCAAGTTACCCCTTCTCAAATCAGATCCAAATATAGGTGCAAATATAGGTGACAAACTAATGTCACCACCTGCCTTTTTTTTTTCCTTTTCCTTTTTTTTCCTCTTAATCAGAAATTAAAACCTATCCAAACTTAAAAACATCTATTACATTAAATTAATAGTTACTGGATTTTCATGCAGACTTTCATCATTATGGTGCAAGGCAGAACAAAGACTGCATGAGGAGAAGGAAAAAAACCCCGACAGCTCACAACCCTTGAGTTTCATCAAAATTATAGTATCAAAGAATCATATTTTAGTCACAAATATCATAGCTTCATTAATAAACAGCTAAATTACATAAGTCTGCATTTTGTGAGGTATAACTCAAGATGAAACTTTTCCATAATTCTGAGATTTAATATCCACATTTTTCACAGAAATAACTGGAAGAATGAGAGGGGAAATGGGGGAGCAGCCCTCTCAAAAATTTTCACAACATACTTGTATCAAAGGTTCTTTGACATTGAAACTAATGTAATACAGATCTTTAAAGTGGAGGAAACATGATTTAACACCCTAGAAAACAACATGCATGGACATTTAGCACTAAACCTACACTGACAAAAGAGATACTCGAAGAAACCTCTTGAGCCACAATCAGTAAACAAAGTAAAAAAAACACTGAGGAGACCATAATCACTTTTAGGGTCCATTAGAAGATAAATTGCCGTTAGAAGATAAATTGCCTTTCTAATTAACACTATGCACAAACACATCTCGAAAATACCGTGCATATACTTCTGTGAAAATGATTATGTAAATAACACGCATTTGCAAAATTGTTGACTGTGCCAAGATTTCTGTTTATTCAGTGGAGCAGCCTATCAGGGTCTATCCAGTAAATAATGTAGGATTTAGACATTATCAAGAATGTAACGATACAAATTTACCCAATAACCAACCAGATTTTTTCTTATGAATAATGCATACAATAAAAAAAAATAAAATATGTATAACTAACATCTGACCAGAAAACTAATATGTATTTTCATGTAACTAGCGTGCATATACAAGATGCAGCTGATTATTTTATATATATATATATATAACATATATATATCTATGAGATGAGTCTTGCAGGTAAACACTACATATTTTTTCAGTTTGAATTAATGGAGTGACACCACAGTTAAACTGAGATGAGCTTCTAATTTATAGACACGTTTTGAACACTAAAAATCAACATGCGTGCTCATATTGTCTTGGAAATTACTATCCTTGATTGGTGTAGAAGTTTAGTACAAAAATGTACAGTATTTTGTTACTGTATTTTTGTCACTTTAACTACATTAAAGTAACACATGTAAGCTAATTAATTCTCTAAATTCCCTCTCAGACCAACAGAGAGTTTAGCACCTGCAAGCATCCATCCCACTAGCTACAGAAGGAACCCAGACCAATAGGTTGGCCTTCTGTAACAGCAATGCACTTGTAGTAAGCTGATAGCCTAAAGACATGATCCTGACACAGTTTTAAGGAGACAGGATACCTCTAGGCTGCTATAGACAGATAAAGAAGAGAAAGGCTTGCAGGCACAGAAGCTCTTTCTCAGGTCAGAAATACCAGCTGCAGCCTTTGAAGCTACATGGAAGTTGGCAGTGATGAATCTATCTTGATGACCTTGGCCCACCTAAAAAGTCTAGGTATAAATTACAGCAAATTGTATTAGCAGTGTAAAGGTTATTGGCAAAAGTGACAGCTGATGCGGTTCTAAGTAGTTGATTAGTTTTAGCCATGTAAAACTTTAATCATTTATCCATGGGAGTATTTGATGCATTTAAACTACCACAAACACAACTGTCATCCAGGCTACATCTGTAGTCAATGGAGATAAACTGGTAGGATAAATGATTCTATCAAAGTGACTCAATTCTTTCAATTTGAAAAACTGCTTTGAGATCAATCCTACCCTGGTAAGCATTTCCTGAAATACTGCATACTATTTTCCCTCTCTCATTCATGCCCATTAACCCACTAAGGCTGGCCACAGATGTATCTCACACATCCTTCATACTGGGAAGTGATATTTGAAAAAATGTTGGGAATTAAGTACAAAAGGCATCTTCAGATTATGTGACACACTACAGCAATCATCCTTGTGAACGCTGCAACAGGGTCCAATTCATCATAATGCCGCAATGTATAAACCACAATGTTTGGGTTAGTGGCACTTCACTGACTGCATCGCATGCACATGCTAACCTACGTGTGCTTAGACCTGATGCATATATTATCAGCCTCTATCTCCAGTTTATTTAGAGAGATATTGTCTCCAGCCTAAAAGACAA
The DNA here is from genome assembly GCA_009867235.2 of Psittacus erithacus. Taxonomy (NCBI): domain Eukaryota; kingdom Metazoa; phylum Chordata; class Aves; order Psittaciformes; family Psittacidae; genus Psittacus; species Psittacus erithacus. The sequence goes on from WYDI02030030.1 coordinate 44,120, forward strand.
CTTTAATAATCAAAATGTCTAAATTAATTCAATGCTACTTTCTAAATATTCAATATAAGGTATAAGCCACTTACAAAGCATATGGTTCAGTAGAAAGATAAACCTCTAGTAAGCTTCAGTTACCAGTATAGCAACAAAATAAGCTGATGACACTCGCTGACCTGTCTACAGACTTTCTCATGAAAAGAACTCCAATGTTAATGTAAGCATTTTACTATTAGATGGGAAGTACTAGACAGTATTCCAACAATAAATTAAATGTGCAGGGTGATATTTTTCCTAATAATATCCCTCTGTTTCATTCCAGCATAGTCTACTTTTTAAGTATAGCCCTTAGCTATCAGCAGTTTTTATTCCCACGAAATCACAATGATTTTCTCATAGTATAAATGCCAACTCATTGTCGCAGAGAAAGAACGGAAGCATAGGACAAATTCCATCAGTTATAAAAGGTCCTTTGGGAAGCCAGTCTGAACTCAGTGTGAACACAGAACCTCCGGGTCCCAGTTCACAGCTTCACGCATGGGACCATCATCTCCATTAAAGAAAAAAAAAAAGCAGTGGGAATGTTACAAAAATGACTGATGAGAGGACTTAAGCAATTAAATTCTGTACCTGCTCATCAACAAACCTGCACTACTGGGACTTTCACTGTTGATAATGCTTTGAAGGTGAAGCCTTTGTTTTGCCTCAGTGTTACTGTCCCATAATCAGTCTGACTTCACACAGTGCACAGCTCAAGAGCATAGACCAGGGTACACAGGCTGTTCTCACCAGCATTCAACACCAATGTACTGTGTGGACATGACCTGCTCACCAGAAAGAATTACGGGGCTTCTACAGCATTGATGTGAAACACCAAACCAGCAGGATTAAAAAATACAGATGTGGTCTAGCACATTTTTCAAAGACAGCTATGTTTGCATCACACTCACCTAAATGACTATTTATTTTGTTTTACTGCTCACCTTATGGGTAACTAAATTCAATGCTGGCTTAAGCACTTGTATTTTTAAACTATCTACAGTTACATCTAGCTCTTAGTAAATTTATTAAATCCTTTGGGGTTTTATTTAGATGAAGTGTGTTAAATAAATATTAATTCAACATTGCTAAACCAGTGGTGGTGTTTGCTGAAAACAAATTAGAAAATTCTAACTGGAAAGAAGCAATCTGCCTTTACACACAATTAAAATAAATCCCTCCACTGCACTTCTCTGCCCTCCCTTAGTTAATACTCAGTCTTCCTCTGAGTTCCTCAACAAATGCTTGCAAGGAGAACTTTACTTAAAGACGGAAATTCTTTCATGTTCATAAAAGCCTGACTTTGACCTAAAAGGTTTCAAATTAATAGATATGCATCTATTGATCTATCTTCCAGAATTGGACTAAGTCAAACAAATGTTAAGTGGCCAAATCGGAAGCATGGTTCCAAATATTCTTTGTGTTTCTAGTGGTTTTGAACCTGCACTTTCTTACATAGGGAAAGTTGTTTGAGCATTTCAGTACCTTTGCTCATGATCATCTATTTTCTGTGCTAGAAATACTATGCTTTTGTTTAATACAGTAACTTTTTTTCTTACAGTTTTCTTGCTATTAGTATTATGATATATCCTTGCAATCACATGACAACTTCTCCAATAAAATTAAAACTCTTAGAGAAAGCAGCTGCTTTGAAGAAAGAATTAACTCTGGTTCAGTCTGTAAAAAGCTCCCAAGACTACACTGCAGACCCTCCATAGACTCTATGTTGATGAGATGAGAGAACACCTTGAAGCAGAAGGGCATTTAACTGAAAGGGGGAAACAAACCAATCAATAGGACTTTTCCCTTAAGTGATTGCTTCATGTCATCCTGCATCTAATATACCCCTCCGGAAAGCTGGGATCGCAAACAACAGAGAAAAGGCTACTAAATGTATAGTTGGGTATATAATGCCTGTGACTTGACTGCTGGAAATTAAAGCAAAGAAACATAGACAACTTCTTAAAGCAGAAAAAGGACAGAGGGAACATTTAAGGTGTTCTCTAAGAGACTAGAGATCACAGCAGCATTTTCTGAGATGCCTACATTCTGGAGGCCAGAATGCGTGACTGTGCAACTGAAGCAGATTTATTATTATTATGAATTGGGTAATTTCTAGAATATAAAGAGCAGGTACGGAAAGAATGAACTGCAGCTGAACCAAAAAGGAAACTGAGCTGTTGGCACTCAAGTATACCAGATGAGAGAACAGTGATACAAACTAAGGGGAACGCAGGCTAGTACAGAACAGTCAAGTCTGGAACAACACATCCTTCAGGGCAGGGGGCATTAAAACATCTTCAAGAAAAGCTGATAACATCAAGGGATTAAACAGTGAAGAGCAATCTCATGAACTAAAGGTCAGTTTAAATACCAATTAAAACATCTGAGCAGACCAAGATCAAAAATCAGTGCGTTTCTACTCAGATACCAAAAAGATAAAGGAATAAAATGGAATGCATGGCTCTAATTGACAATATTAACTGAAAAGGCATGTCTGCCACAGCTGAAAGAAGGTAGTCAGCAGGAGACTGATAATACAAAAGAATGAGTTATATTAAAATGGACTGCAAGATGCATCTGTGAAGAACTGCTAACGTATGTGTAAGAAAGTCTTGAGACTAATCAAGTTCTAATGAACAAGATTTCTAGAGGCTGAAACTGAGTGGCTAAAAAAGCAAGAATATAGCTTAAGGAGTACTCAACAGTGACTGAGTTGGTGAAAAAAGATCATTGAAATGCAAGAGAAAAAAAGACACATTAATGGGAGAATCCTCTTAGTAAATATAGTCCCAGATAGGGGACGGCTGTCATGCCTAAATTTTGGAAAACTTTAGTGACCATTTCTAATCCTGAGTGCCAAGAAGTCCTCCTGGTTGAAATACAAACTGTGATCATAATGCACAAAACTTAAACAAAATCATCCCTTTGGTATTACACAACAGACATAAGAAATCCAAGGAACCGTAAGAAAATATTTTTCAGTAAAGGAAATTAAATGGAGAAGCTAAAGAATGAAGCACTGGCATCAGTGAAGTAAGCATTTAAAAGCTCAAGCTCAGAATAAATGCATGCCAGTTCTCACAAAAATTTTAAAAAGTCAAAAAAAGTTAAATGATGAAGCATAAGGTTATTTGAATTTAAGAAACAGTGCAATTTGAGAACATACAGAGGCAAACAGATCAAGGCAAAATGGCAGACTTAATGACAAGTAGAAATTTGTCATTTGAAATCAGAAATGGATACAATCACTGAAATACAAAGTGCAAATGGAAGAGATACTGATAGATGTTTGTATGACCAGAAATGGAATTGAGAATATAAAGCAAACTAGCAAAGAAATGATTGCAAGAAAAATAGGACTCGGAGGCATTAAAGCTAACACACGGTAAGATTTTTCACCAGGCTAATATGATCAACAAAACCAAATCCAGATGCAGGGTAGGCAAAATGACTTGGAGGCTCTGAGAAATTACCCCATCTGTTTCTTTTGAGATTGTAGCATTCTACTGCCATCAGGGAGCTGGAAAAAGCAAATGTCAGACTGAAGAGAATGCAGCTGGAGGGGGATAACAGGAAATCAAGCACATACTCAAGGAGATAACTAACCAAAAGGGAAACAGATGGAGAACTAATTCACAGATACTGAAAAGGATACATAGAGTTAATGGGAACCACAGAAAGAGGAGGACAAAAGGATCTTTGAGGAGGAAAGAAGAAATACAAAGTGGCCTGTAAAGAATGACAGGTGAGTTGTGATTGGTCACACTGACAAGTAATCAATTATCTTGAAAGCAATTACTGTGGAACTGCTCGATAGTGCAAATATTCAATTAAGCTCTGAAGTAATTATATGATGAATTGAGTATTATATGAAGTAGATATAGAGAGAAATAAAGTATTATGAATCAATAACATAGAAAATCAGTAATGGAGTGAACCAGTCACGTCAATAAGTACATATGGAATAAATCAATTATGGAATTAAACAATTATTGGGAAAACAAAAATAGTGAAAATTAATTAATGTCTCTAATATGTAAAGGATATAGGTGCAAAAAAGCACATGCTGAATATATTGTTCTGGCCTTCCTTTTCACACCCTCTTTCTCCATACACAAGGAAATGCATTTAACACTGTCCTTCCTCTCTTTTTGCTCTTTAGACAGTTTATTATCTTGCATTTATGGTAGACTTTGTTCATCAATAGCTAGGGAAGCTTAAGAGGTAACCTAACTTTTGCTGCCGCAATCTCATAGTTGCCATCAAGCAAATACACTACTTTTTGGAGAATTTTAAAGAAGAGAGATGCATAAGCCATAAAGTCTGTAGACTGCAGACAAATGGACATCTAGTATGAAGGCATATGCTCTAATATACAGTAATGCTACTCACTGAAATGTACTTCTTTTCCTTTAGGGTAGGTACCCTGTGTCATTCGAGATGCACCATGATGTCAGACTTGCATGTGGGGCTTGCAGACAAGGCACAGAACACATCGGAGACCATTCACTTGACCAGGTGGTGACACCTGGAGGCCAGGTAAGAAACAGAAGACGATCCTGAATGGCACAACATGACATGGCGTAGGAAAAAGAATCATGTCTCGCAACCTGCTTTCGGGGTCAAAGTCTCCATCTGCTCCTCTCAGCCCTCAAAACTGCACTGTCTGTGCAGTCCAGTGACATGATCAGGAGTACAGCCAGCCAAGCACTCCTGCAGGTGCCCAGACAAATGCATGTTAATTTAGGTATTTAAATCTTCCTAGATCCAGTTCAACTTGGCAGACAGTTGAACTGGATCTGACTTAATCTTTGTTAGTGGCCCAGAAGTGCCAGAAAGGCTTTTCTTTCTTGTTTCATCGTCCACTAGTCTTTCTTGAATATGAATGATCAGAATGATACCTATATGCGTCAGTAATAATAATCATAGACTTATCATTGAAGAATCATAGAATAGTTTGGGTTGGAAGTGACCTTTAGGATCATCCAGTTCTAACCCTCTGCCATGAGCAGGAGCACCCTCCACTGGACCAGGCTGTTCAAAGTCCCATCCAATTCAGTCCTGAACACTTTCCAGGTATGGGGCATCAACAGCTTCTCTGGGCAGCCTGTTCCAGTGTCTCACCACCCTCATAGGGAAGAATTTCTTCATAAAGTCTAATTAAAATCTCCCCTCCTTCATTTTAAAGCCATTTCCCCTTGTCCTGGCACTACAAGCCCCTCTAAAGAGTCCCTCTCCAGTTTTCTTTCAGGCCCTCTTTAGGTGCTGTAAGGCTGCTGTAAGGTCCCCCCAGAGCCTTCTTTTCTCCAGGCTAAACAACTCCAACTCTCTCAGCCTGTCTTCATAGGAGAGGTGCTCCAGCTCTCTGAGCATCTTTGTGGCTCTCTGTACTCATTTCAGTGAGTGTACAGAATACACTCACTCCAAGAATATTCACTTCAATGAGTGTACAGAATACAACATATCAGCATGTGATAGTATACAAAGAATTTAATATCCCAGTAGGACAGGATCATCTCCAGTCTCTGGAAAATTAAAACATGAAAACACAAATCCAAGAACAAGTATTGCTAAAAAAAATCTAACAAAACCAAGAAAACAGCATATAACTTCAGAGCAGCAAGTGCCATGTATATATTTAAGAAACAGATAAAAATGGTCTTGGCAATTACAGGCTCATTAATCTTACCTTAGTAGGTGAAAAGGCTTTAGAAGACATTTTGAAGGAAAGTATAATTAAAGACATAAAGGCAAATTAAAAATGAGATAAAAGGCAAAAGTTTACAAACTTTCAAAGCTCTGTGCCAAGCTAAATATGTATGTTTCTATGAAGCAGGTTTTGTTTGTTTTTTTTTTTTCTTTAAAGATTGGAAAATGAAGATTTAATTGGTCTGGAGTTCAGTGGAGCTAACACATGGCAATGAAAGCGTAGAACTTGTATTACTCTAATGTAAGATCTTAAAAACTAAAAAAGGAGAAAACAACTAATTATGCTAGAATAATTTTATTATTAGAGTTCCTCAAGGATTGGTTTTGGGATTAATACTTAGAATTCTTTTACTTTGACTTTACAGATACTTATATTTGTTAGTTTTGAAGTTCTTATCAAATTATCAACTTTCTTCTCAAAATACAGACATCAGAAATGGACACAGCGTCCCAGTAATGCTCTCATAAATGCAATATATAGGGGCAATTACAACTGATGGTTCCCTGTGTACACGAATTACATTTGCTTTACTAGCCACCACATGACACTGGAGCTCATGTTCAATTGAACAGATCCTTTATGATGTTCTTTGAGTGATTTCCAAGTCACCATCTTGTAAAAGAGGCACAATCTTTGTTTCACGGACATACGACCTTGTATTAATTTTTATTTAAACAGATGCTGGTCAAATTAGCCAATGTTAATGCAGTATCCTGATCACCTTGTAGAACTGCTCCACTATACCTATGTAACTTTCTCCCCCCACCAGTGTCAGTGTTTGAGGATTTTATAAACTGATTTTATCTCTTGTCATCACTAAAGCATAGTCTTGCATGCTCCTGAGTGCTACCAATAGCTTAATGGTGGAACTGAAGGCACCTTTAACTTCTGCTAAAATTCCAAAAGGGCCATTCATTTATTCAGTCGAATATGTATTAATAATTAACTAATGAACATATGAGGCACGGGCCTAAAAGTCATACAACTGAAGAACTGTTCCCACACTGGTAACAGTTTTCTTGCACCAGGAATACTACCACTGAGTAGACTGTGGGTTTAGTTGTGACTTAACATGCTACAGATCCCTAAATACTATTTCTTCTGGAATTGTCTTTCCTTGAAATGAGGATTCTTAGCTTGCAGCTGAATTCCTTACATATACATATGTTGACTAGTTAGCTCAAGGCTATTCCTTTTATAAAAAATCATATCCTTAGACCTTGCAAACTCTCTGTCTGTACTATCTTTGGCACCATTAGCTTAGAATTCAGTCATTTCTCTTAGCCAGTATTTGCTGACATAACTTTTTAAAAAGCACTATTTCTAGAAAATTACTTCTTTCTACCTTTTACCACTCAGATTTTTAAATAAAAATAAAAAATAAATCTAATGCTCTTAAAGAGAGATTAAGGATGTCAAAATCATGCTGATCCAATCGTTGGAAGCCAAGAAAATCTTTTTATACCGCTAAAAGACCAGAGGCATTGCACAAATGAGCATGAAAATGTTTAATCTAAATTGCTCTTAAATTCTGACTACTTAGCAAGCTATTTTCAGCTCATAGCATAAACATTCAGTGACACACTGGTAGAAAAGTCTAGGGCAAATCTTTCTTTTATTTTTAACTGGTTTTAGAAAGGCCATTTCTATTTCAGAAAAATGCAGTACTGTGAGAAACATTGGTACTCCCATCTTCATGATCACTGATCCTCTCAGAATATTTGTTTCTTTTCACTTTGATTGTTTCTCTTTCATTAACCATATTTATATTAAAAACCCCACACTTCTCATAGAATCTTCCATAAACATTAGTGGCTTGTGCTTATAGTTGGGGATTTATTCTTGTCATCACTGCCATCTGCAGCAAAATGACCACTGAATTCAACAGATACAAGGTTTAAGAGGATTTTAGTTGAACTCCACTAATTTTGTTGCATGAACAGGGACCTGTTGTGTTTAACATCAAACAAATGTAAGGAAGAGTTGCTATCCAGCAGAACCTGCAGCCTCATTATTCACCACCTAGTACAAGTCCTTCCCTATGAAGTAACAGATTTTTTTCCTACCTAGATTTAAATTGCTACTAGCACTGAATTGCTGGATGGGGAATTAAACTGTTGATACCCTCATGCTAATTAATTCCATATATATGAATTCCGTACATTGAAACGAGCCATGAAAGCTGCAACAGGGAAAACACTGGAACTTAATGGCCACGACTGCATGGCTTCAAGTCAGAAAACTCGAGACTAAAAAGCAAAGGCAAGTGCCTCAAGCAACTTCACACAAAAACTATCAAATCACAGAAGGAAAAAAAATCTCATGGATTAGAAGTGGAAGCAAATTTCCCAGACTGCAACCTTTTTGCTTTGATTTCGAATTGAATCACATGAAGACTTATTTTAATTTTTTTTCAGTGGGTTGCAGAGTTTCCCATGGTACCTCCCCTATTTGCTCACAGCCACTGTCAGGTTAAACAGACAAGAGGAGAAAAGGAATGCCCTCACACTTGCTCTATGCTTAAAGTTTCTACTGTTTTACAGAAGAGGGAAATTCAAACTTCTTCCAGGGGCAAACCTACTTTCTATAGGTTTTTTAACAACATAATTTCTGAAGTATGTCTCAAGCATTGTATTTTTATTAGATGTGCCGTGTATTTTGAGTACAAAACTGAAATGGTAACGTCTGGAAAACCAATGTTACACACGAAGAACACTGCATGCACTGATCTATCACATTATTTCTCTATGTCATGGTTTAAACCCAGTTGGCAAATCAGCCATGCAGCCCTTTCTCACTCCCCTACCTTCCTTCCCCCACAGGGATGGGAAGGAGAATGGAAAGAAAGTAACTCCCACGGGCTGAGATAAGAATGGTTCAGTAACTAAGGTATAACACAAACCACTGCTGCTACCACCAATAATAACAATGACAGGGGAAATAACAAGGGAAGAGAATACAACTGCTCACCACCAGTTGACTGATACCCAGCCCGACCAAGCAGTGATCTAACCCTTTCAGGTGACTGCCCCCAGTTTATATAGTGGGCATGATGTGCTGTGGTATGGAATACCTCTTTGGCTAGTTTGGGTCAG